>JAXCGZ010019613.1:7500-20000 GCA_037179515.1 Halocaridina rubra
CGTAGGTAGACACATTTATGACAACTTTATTCTTTTAGGTAGAGTATAATATTCATACACATCAGCTGAGTTTATCTACGACAAATAATATCATAACTTACGACATGTTATATTAGAGTAAATAACATTAAATTCTACAAAACACTACTGCAAAACTTTCTAGACATTTTGACGTAACCTCTCAACCGTTACCGATAGCGCCCCATTCCCCAGGGACGTCAATGAGAGAGAGAGAGAGAGAGAGAGAGAGAGAGAGAGAGAGAGAGAGATTATTTTTATTTATTTTATTAATTTATTGCGCCAAGGCGTCAGACATTACATGAGTTCATACAAATAATGCTTCAAATGGATATAAAACCAAGAATTGAACATGGTTTACAGGGAGGTGTACATATTGATAAAACATTGCTGCATACTAACACACAACTCACAGAATGGCAGCACAGAGTACATTATATGCAAAAGTAAAGCTCAGAGAAACGCAGAATGCACAAACAGAATTATATAGCAACATACAGAAAATATATGTATAATTCAATATAATTAATGGCCACCAAAGTGAGGAAAGCGAGCAAGAATAACATCAAGGTTTTCATCATTAAGTAAAAATGAGCAGATCTGTATTAAGTTCTGACCTCGTGGTAAAACATCTCTCACTGCGGGGCACTGAAGACAATAGTGGTCAAGAGTGTTAGCATTAGTTCGGTCGCATAATGTACAGGAGGTGTACTGTGGCATATCTAGAGTCTGGGAGACCTGCCATAAAGGCCGATACCCCATTCTGAGCCGAGCACTAACTACATTGTTTTTCCGCACCATTAACCCGCGTCTGCGATACTTGTAGCGACTGTGAAGGAAGTGATCATGGTGCTGTATGGACACACTGTTGGCCCTCTCCGTGTCCCTGCGCTGGACCGTCATGGCAAACCCAGCTGAGTAGATGATGTTACGTAGGCATCGGAGGGAGGGCTCAGCGTCCACAGCATGCCCATCCAGCATACAGGCCGCCTTGGCAAGACGATCAGCTGTGTCGTTGCCAGTCAGCCCAATGTGGGATGGAGTCCACACAAATGACACAACAAGAGAAGCATCCCGAGCGGCTGCGAGGCGACATAGTATATTTCCCACAGCACGGCCACAGATAGGTCTTGGCGAGGATAGGGCTTGTAGGGCCGATTGGGAGTCACAAATTATTACCCCATTCACTCGTCGTCGAACAAGGAGAGTCACGGCATCCAAGATGGCATTCAGTTCACAGTAGGTGGAGCTCGACGAGGTGGGTAGTCTACGGCCAATCCATGAATCAGCCGGCACAGGCGGCTCCATGGTGGGGGAAAACACAGCACATGCCGCCCTCCCATCTGCTTGCACAGAACCATCAACATAGACGTGGTGTGCTGCAGGGACAGACGTGGATACATCAGCGATAGTCTCCAGAGCTAACTGTCTCTGCAAGGGGGGATAGACATCCTTCGAGGTCGGTGTATATGTGACAGCGGGGAGGGGGACACGCCAGGGTGGTAAATCTGGGACAGCCGCCAGCACTGGCAGGTCGATGTCAAGGCCACAGAGAATGTCACTCACCACCCTGATAAGGTTATGACCTCCTGCTCGAAGTGGGAGCCTGGGTGCGTCTGGATCAAGGGACGTCCTCATGACAGCAGAGAAGTACGGAGCAAGAAAGGGGTAGTGAAGACACTTAACAGTAAAATAGGACACATTGGCATAAATCCTCTCCACAAGAGGGGGTAAGTTGAGCTCCAACTGCATACTCACAATACGGGTAGAGAGAGAACATCCCAAGATAAATCTCATGACTCGATTCTGGAACTTTTCAAGTGGCTCGAGAGCTGGTTTAGGAAGTTGACACAAGGCAGGAGACAGATAGTCAACCACTGACCGAAGTAGTAGGATGTAGAGGGTCCTCGCCACTGGGATGGAGACTCCTGCAGCATTGTTGGCAAGCCACTTGACAGGTGCAAAGCGGGGCTCCAGACGGTCAAGAAGGCTCTTCACAAAGGGATGAATTCGTTGACGAGCAGGTATAGCTGGGGTGATCCGGACAGGTGCACCTAAATACGTGTAGTGTGTGCAGTGAGGGATGACATTACCACCCATGGCGAATGCGGGCAGTGCTCTGCAGTTGCGTGAAGTAAAAATCCTGCTTTTTTCTGGGGAGATAATAAGGCCACAGGAGGTAGCAGACACGTAAAAGTCATGGAGCATGTGCTGAAGGTCGAGAGAGAGAGAGAGAGAGAGAGAGAGAGAGAGAGAGAGAGAGAGAGAGAGAGAGAGAGAGAGAGAGAGAGAGAGAGAGAGATTTCTTTACAACACAAGAAGTTGCCAGCAAACTATTCGATAGTGAAGGGGGGAAAGAATGGTTAGGAGGTGGGGGGAGGGTATTATGTATTCATATCAACTGCTAACTAAATGATTGTAATACAGTGTTCACTTGTGCCTTACAGCAAATGGGAGAGTAATGAACACTCACCTTGAGAAAAATGAGGGGGGGAGGGGAGCAACCGTCACGTCGATACTACGAGGTGGTGGTGAAATCAGGGTCATGAATATGATATACAAGTGTTCTATCATCATATACTTTTTTTTTTTCTAAAACATCAGTTATGATAGATTTCAGAGGTCATAACACTATTACAAAGGTGACAATAACTGAACCAAATGCTGGCGGTAACCGTGTAAGTGTATAACCCCTCCCCCCCATTTTAACCTCTTCAATGCTTTCTTGCAAGTGGAATGGTTATATATATATATATATATATATATATATATATATATATATATATATATATATATATATATATATATATATATATATATATATATATGCCCTTTCATAGTCTGTTTCTCTATAAGCATATCCAAAAGTAGGAAATCACGATGAGTTTGCCTTTAAAAGCATTTTTTTCCTTTTCGAAAATGGACTTAAGTCGTGTACTTTTTTTCTTTATTTATAAGTTTGCAATATCATTTGATAAGCCACACATATGTTTAGTCTGTCTTAGTTATTAAATATGGAAAATCGTCTCTGCTGCAAAAGGTGTCTTTTATACACCTTCCAGTTTTCTTCTTAAATAAACAATCCCAGACCCCATTGAGTCTGACGTTTTACAGGAGAATGGTTTAGGAAGTCAGCGTACATAGATTTAAATTATCTAAATTATTTCTATTTTTTTTTTTATTCTATTATGCCTCTGTTGACAAAAGGTCTAATGGGGAGGAATATGCATCCCTGTCTATACTTGAATACAGCCGAATTCCTTTATATGGGGAATATGTTATACAATATAAACATTCCATAGTGTGCTTTTAATATCTACACTAGGGTTTTCAACCTTTTTCTCCCCAAGTACCCTTTCGGGTTTTCTTTGTCAGCTATGTACCCCCTTCCCTTCGTGACAAATGTAAAAAAAAAAAAAAAAAACAGTAAACATTCCCTTGTGTATGTAAATACTAAAGCGAATTAACTTCCATAACCGTCCTGCCATAACCAGTAATATAGTAAGCACAAACCGTGCCATTGAAAATTAAAGAAAAAAATAACAAAATTATTGACCATGGCTGTGCTGTATATATTTCATGGTTAAGGAAAGAGCTGAATAAAAAAACATTAAAGTTATCGTTACATCTGCTGCAAAGGGAATTAATGAGATGGCTGGAGCTGTTTTTCCACAACTAGCCTAATCAGCCGAGGAGCAGTTTTAGCTAAAGCATATCGAAGCTCGGCTTCCGTATTCAGTATAATAATGCGCACATAGTACACACTGAAACACAAAAAGACGAACATAAATGAGCAATACAGACAAGAATAATTGCAGTATATTTTTTCCTTTAGCTAACTTCAAACAAGAAATTAAGATATAAATAAACACACCATTCCACACCACACCAGGTCATACAATATTCCACCACCGCACCACACATCACAAACCAAGCCACATCACAACTCTCATCATACTGAACTACGTAATGACACACTAAACAAGGCCATTTTATGCCATGCATCACCGCTATAGTAATACCCGTCACACAACACCACTTCGCACATACAAAAACCAGTAGTGTTTTATGCCATCAAACTATTGTAATGAGTCTAGGACACAGCACTTTCATCTTTAGTAATGTCACTCATTTTGCGACGGCAGTGTTACTGAAATCGACAGAATATTCCCTATTGGCCTATATAATGTTCCAGTAAAAAACTAAGCCACAGAGAGACCAACGTAACCCAACCATCAACACTTATCCTGAGTTCCCGACTGACGAGTGGCGCGTACCTTACAACAGCTCGTGTCTCTATTCCTGTTTAATACTCGTACAAATCAGCGGATGATTAGTCACACGGTGGCACGGCCTGAAGTGCGTATCAGGCCGTACCCCCTAGCGACCCGTGGGGAAGGGCGCATCCCCTGAGAGACCCCGTGCATACTCCTGGGCTACGCGAAGCTCTACGTATGATTTTGAACTTGTATCATATTCGTTTTCGGGGAACTTCCCGAAGAACAACTACCCAAAACTAGTCCATAATCACAATACAAAATGTTTACAACACTCTGAATGTTGGTATATTTAAAAGAAGTGGTAATAAGAAATGTTCGCCCTTATCTTATTTTTTATGAGAAATTGCTTCCTCCAGAGCTGCTTCCTATACTAAACCTTTTGTGCTTATATAAATAAGCAAGCAGTACCAAATAGACGTACACATACATATGCATACACAAACAAGCAGTGGCGTCAGAATTAATGATAAAAGGTTATTTTATGGGTAATGATTGGATCTCATGTAGGTCCTATTCTGCAGTTGGGGAAAAGTTGAGGCTCAAAATCTTCAGGTGGTCGATGTTGCTAGTGGATAAGCTCATATTCAATCTATCCTAGCCTAAAAGCTGATAAAAGTCAGTTTCCAATTCGTCATGAGGTCCTAATGATTTTTAATGGGTTGTTGGAATAATAATTATCCAATATCGGGTACTGGATCTATAATATATAACTTGCCCATGAAAAGGGTATATAATAATAATAATAATAATAATAATAATAATAATAATAATAATAATAATAATAATAATACCTAGAAAAACGACTAAAAAACTAAATATCATAACCGTTTATAATTGGCAACTTTCCTTACCGTTGCCATGCCAACCTAGAGTAACAAATGCCATTCACATTGAATTTTAGAAGTATTCCCTATTATATCTTTATAATATGCAATGCTTCGCTTCTTCTTCTTCTTCTTCTTTTGTTGATGATGAGCTCAGCTAGTAAAATGGGGTGCGGGGGGAGGAAAGTTTGAAAAGCAAAGTTTTAAAAAGCTTTAGGTTAGAATGTTCACTTTGCCTACCCCCCCCCCAACCAGGGGGGGAACAAATTATGAACCTCTGAAATTACTTTTTTTATTTTATTTCTAATTCGATTTTTATAATTGCAAAACAATTATGAATATTTCATAATTCCATAAGAACAATAAAAAATATTTTAACTGCCTAAGAATAACATATTTGAATAATAAACTTTTTATGTATTTCTTACTGCGAATTAGGCAGAATTAATCCGGGGCTGCGTAAAAATATCAGCAACATAATTTTGCCTATTTTTGTGCTTCACAATAATTACATAAAGGTTTAAAAAACATTACATGTTAAACAGGTCTACCAATAAAGTATTCGAAATAAAGCGTATCTGTAGCTATAATCACTCAAAAGAAGTCTATGAGTAAATTTGCATTTCTTGATGCCCGGGCACGATGAGGACAATTTTGTTTGCCCTTCCCACTGTCAAATTTATGAGAAAAAAAATAAGCCTGCCTAAGGTCATTCATATCACATAATAGGAGACGCTAAACACTACCCCCTCCCCCGGTCTTTAATTTTTTTTTATAGTTGTGACACCAGGACAGGCAAAAAAAACAAAAAAAAAAATAAATCTACCCTCATCAGGCCTGGACACGAAGAAAACATAAAGAGAAAAAGAGTTGAGGAAAATTGTGACTTGTCAGATGTGAATGGATAATAAGACAAGTGAAACGAATATCCAAGAATATTCAGTGTTGATGTAGGCAAAGAAAGAGAACTGGAACTGAAGGAAGACTTAACATCGAACTTTCCTGGACAGACCTATTTAAGTCTACAAAACCCTTCAGTTGTAGTATCGCAATGGGCAGTTGATGCCAAGGGCCAACCTACTACCTGGTAATAGGCTTATCCGTGACAAAAGTTGTGAATTTTTTGGCTTTTTGAAAACAAGTATGAAAAGTCTTGTTTATCAAGATACCACTGTATCCAGGTGCGAAAGTCACAGAATAAAGTCACAGGAAAAGTCTAATCTAACCTAACTTTTGACTTTTTCCCACCCAGAATTGTGATTTTTTTCCCCCTGTGACTTTATTACCGGTCACGTCTTAGACAGGTCAGATCAAGTAAAGATACCGATTCCCAGTACATTAAATAACCCCTTCCATTTGTACGTTAGGTTAATGCCTAACCTATGCTAAATAGGATGGGATGGCTAACCTGACCATAAGTAACAATTGAAATGGGAGTTATTTATATGTTATACTGTGAGTCAATATCTTTTACTTGATCCAGCAGAATCGACCATTAGCGCATTCTTATTTCAGGTATTTCATAATAAATTCTAATAAAAGAGGCCATTTTGAATATTAATAAAAGTTCTATTCTTCTATGTACATTAGCCATTTTTCTCCTTTTAAGGAGAGTGGCTGAGTCAAGGCAAAATACTCTGACTCTTTGGGAAGATAACGAGGGGATTCCTAGTCCCCTGGTTCCGCCCCATTTAGTCGACTCTTACGACACGCAGGGCTACACGGAGGAAGTATTCTAGCCCCCTACATCGGGGGAAAATTGCAAAATAAAATGGAATTAAAAAAGAAAACTTAATTAATGATTGTCTTGCCTTAAAAGATTTCGTACAATATGAGAAGCTCTGTCTACAATGGCAAAGCTCTTATAACCACAAACCTATTGAATTATTTGTAGTTTTTATTAACATTCCGGAAATTTATTTCTCAAAATACCATCGAAAAACTTACCAATAATAATAATAATAATAATAATAATAATAATAATAATAATAATAATAATAATAATAATAATAATAATAATAATAATAATAATATTTTCACCTTCATCTCTCGAATCTCTTTCTCCCCATATAGCAGTTGCCTCATTACCACTATAATGAGTTCTTAGATCACTCAAATCACTTTATAACTCCGATAATTGATTTAGGTGAAAGAAAGTTGAAAAGAAAAATATTAATAAATGGGTAATTTTGCCACGTGGTAAATGCAATGCAACACTTCTCTTCGAGATGTAAATGCAACAACAGAGATTGTGGGGTAGGGGGGTTAAGGACGTTCTCGACAAGAGGTACTTCGTAGTAAGTAAATGGAGGACCACGTGGAAGCCATTTTCTACTTGCTAATAAAATGAGTGGATTACCTCCCTGTTTCCGATCAGTTTTTATTATTATTATTATTATTATTATTATTATTATTATTATTATTATTATTATTATTATTATTATTATTATTATTATTATATTTAATGAAGTTGCGTTGGTTTGTAAATATTGTTGCTGCTTCTCTCTCTCTCTCTCTCTCTCTCTCTCTCTCTCTCTCTCTCTCTCTCTCTCTCTCTCTCTCTCTCTCTCTCTCTCTCTCTCTCTCTCTCTCTCTATATATATATATATATATATATATATATATATATATATATATATATATATATATATATATATATAGTCTGTATGCTCATTATGAAACATCCAAAGCTTGCTTGCCACCTTGAAAAACTTTCCTAATGTCAATTTTGTGTTAATTAGAATAACAAACTCATAATAGAAATATTCCTAGAAATACTAAATTGCAATATGCATGAGAGGAGGTTCTATTAAATGATTATCTTGAAAGAGACCTTCATAGTGACTGCATATGCTACCTCGACTGTATATACATAGGGAATGTATAATCTACTTTTTCATATAGACGGGCGTAGAAACACCCTACAAGTAATTTGTGAATAAGTATTAAAGAAAAGATATTTGGAGTTGCCCGAATGTACATCGAAGGTAATTGCAATAAATAATTAGAATATATCGAATAACATCAATGAGCTGATATATATATATATATATATATATATATATATATATATATATATATATATATATATATATATTTATATATATATATATATATATATATATATATATGTATATATATATATATATGTGTGTGTGTGTGTGTGTGTGTGTGTGTGTGTGTGTGTGTGTGTGTGTGTGTGTGTGTGTGTGTGTGTGTGTGTGTGTGTGTGTGTGTGTGTGCTTTTGTAAATTCCTTTATCAATATACATTTCACAATATATATATATATATATATATATATATATATATATATATATATATATATATATATATATATATATATATATGCATACATACATACATACATATATGCATACATATATATATATATATATATATATATATATATATATATATATATATATATATATATATATATATGCTTACATATATATATATATATATATATATATATATATATATATATATATATATATATATATATATATATATATATATATATATATATGCTTACATACATATATATATATATATATATATATATATATATATATATATATATATATATATATATATATATATATATATATATATATATATATATATATATATATATATATATATATATATATATATATATATATATATATATATATATATATATATATATATATATATATATATATATATATATATATATATATATATATATATATATATATATATGTATATATATATATATATATATATATATATATATATATATATATATATATATATATATATATATTATATATATATATTTATATATATATATATATATATATATATATATATATATATATATATATATATATATATATGAATATACAATTTTTATAGGTGTGACACCGGGACATGCAAGTAAAACTACCCTCATCAGCAAAGGCCGGGATCAAAGATAAAATTAAGACGAGGGGAAATAAAAAGTTTAAGGACAAAGCAGAGATGAGATAATGATGCAAAAATTAAAGGACCGGCTAAAAGAATAGTCAAAGTACTGAGGACCCAGAGATATGACAAGATTAGGCCCTGAGATGACCATAGATCTGCTTTTTAAAGGAAGACAGATTATAAGAATCAGGAGAGATAGAAGGAACAAGAGAGCTCCAGAGTCTAAAGGTAGATGGGATGAAGCAGTACCTGCACCGACCAATCCACGAGCTACATATCTCCGCACATTACTTGTGAGATGAGGTTGCTTGGCGAGTGTTATGTGGCCTCGGCAGAGGGGTTTTGATGCAAGTCGTCAACTCTTCTAAGCAGCGATGGAAGTAATAGAGAAAAAAAAGAGAAAGGGATGATACCTAATGGTGAAGAGAAAGATTATTCAAATTAGAAGTAAGAGATGGGTCATTAATTAGTCTGACTGCCTTAGATTCAACCCTGTCAAGGAGATAAGTATAAGAAGCACCCCAGATGTGCGAGCAGTATTTTTGAATACAGATTTAGAAATTTTGATTATGTGATTCCTCCAATGCAAGTTAGAGGCTATATGAAGTCATTATATGTTGATAGAATTAAGAGGATAAATTTCGTTTTATTCGGAGACAATAGGGCTATCAGGGGGAGAAGAAGATAAAGAGATAGCCAGAAACTGTCTTGGAGACATTAAATTTAACTAAATTTTGGTGCCCCACTCAGATACCCACTGCGAATCAGAGTTCGGAGTAAAAGAAAGAGTGATACAAGACTGATTACGAGTAGCAGATGAAGGTTTTAAAGAAAAGGCTGAGGAAAAATGAACGGTAGAATCATCGGCAAAAGCGTGAAAAAGAGAAGAAGATATGGACTGAGGAAGATCGTTGATGAAGAGAAGGAGCAGAGTAGATGAAAGAACAAAGCCTTGCGGAACACCACTGGTAACAGGGAATGGGCTAGATGTTGCACCGTCAACAAACACAGATATATAACTGTCAGAAAGAAAACTGGAAGTCAGTGAACAGAGAGAAGGGGTATATATATATATATATATATATATATATATATATATATATATATATATATATATATATATATATATATATATATATATATACCTTGGCTGTTTCCCCCTTTAATTGGGGGGTAGCGGACATCAAGAAAAGAAAACAAATAGGGGGATTACTTTGCTCTATGGGCAATGACGAGGGAGCTAGCGACCGTTCAGATGGCACTGCTGGAGTGCCACAGCCCATCCTCCCGGCTCTTCCACAACCTGTGTCGCTTCACAACTGCCAACTCCACCTACTGCCCCTACCACAGGGCTACCTGTGTAAGATACAGCCCCGTGGTAACAGCAGATGCCCATCAGAGCTGGGTCATAATCGCTCACCACTCATTCCTATTCCTAGCACGCTCGGTTGCTTCCCTCACATCCATCCTCCTATCATTCAGGGCTCTCCTTTCTCCATCCATCCATCTAAACCTAGGCCTCCCTCTAGCATTTCTCCCATCAACTCTCGCATTCATCACCTTTTTCAACAGCCTTTCATTATCCATCCTTTCCACATGACCAAGCCATCTCAGAACATTCATATCTACTCTGGCTGCAATTTCTCTCCTCACACCCGTTCTTGCTCTCACCACTTCATTCCTAACCCTATCCTATCGAGATACACCAATCATACTCCTCAGGCATTTCATCTCAAACACATTTAGTTTCCGTCTCTCACTTACTTTCATACCCCATAACTCTGATCCATACATCACAGTTGGCACAACCACTTTCCCATGCAAAACTTTCTTAACATTCATTTTCAAACCTCTATTCTTCATCACTCCTTTCAAAGCACCCAACACTTTACATCCTTCATTCACTCTGTGACACACATCTGCTTCCACTCCACCAATTGCAGCTATAACCGAGCCTAAATACTTTGACTGATTAACCTCCTCAAGTGTCTCTCCATTCAACATAACATTCAATCCAGCGCCATCCTCATTTCTTGTACACCTCATAACCTTACTCTGTCCCACATTCACTCGCAACTTCCTTCTCTCACACACCATTCCAAATTCTGACACTAACTGACACAGCTTTTTCTCTGAATCTGCCACCACCACAGTATCATCTGCAAACAGCAACTGATTCAGCTCCCACTCGTTATCATCCCCATCTACCATTCTCAAACCTCGACCACGCACTTGCTCATTCACCTCTCTTACAACTCCATCAATATACAAACTGAACAGCCATGGTGACATCACACATCCCTGTCTCAGTCCCACACTCACTGGAAGCCACTCACTCACTTCATTCCCTACCCTAACACAAGCTCTACTGCCCTCATACAAACTCTACACTGCATGCAACAATTTACCATTAATTCCATATAATCACAAAGCATTCCACATGGCCTCTCTATCAACTCTATCATATGCTTTCTCCAGATCCAAAAATGCAAAATACACATCCTTACCCTTTGCTAAATATTTCTCACATAACTGCCTAACTACAAAAATCTGATCTATACAACCTCTACCTCTCTTAAAACCACTCTGCACTTCTGCGATCACATATTCTGTCTTATCCCTAATCCTATTAACCAGTATCCTACCATACACTTTTCCTACCACACTCAACAAACTTATACCCCTATAATTACTGCATTCATACATATCTCCCTTACCTTTGAATAGGGGCACTATACAGTCAATCACCCATTCCACTGGCACCAATGACAACATAAAGCATATATTAAACACTCTCACTAACCAATCCAATGCGGTCACACCCCCTTCTTTCAACATCTCCACTCTCACACCATCCATTCCAGGTGCTTTACCTGCTTTCGCTTCATACAATTCCCTTTTCACCTCCTCTCTTGTAATCTCTCTCTCATTTTCATTTCCCATTACTGGCCCTTGAACCCCTCCCACTGCCGCTATAGCAGCCTCTCTATCTTCCTCAACATTCAGCAAGCACTCAAAATATTCTGCCCATCTTTTCCTTGCATCGTTCCCTCTTAACATCTGTCCATTCACATCTTTCACTGTCTCTTCCATCCCCAATCCACCCTTCCTTACTCTCTTCACTTCTTTCCAAAACTTCTTTTTATTCTCCTCATATGACCTACTAAAATCCTGTCCCCACCTAACATTTGCCAGCCTCTTCTCTTCCTCTACCTTCTGCTTGGTTTCCACATTTTTCTCCCTATATCTTTCATACTTCTCCCTACTTTTACACTTCAGCCATTCCTCAAAAGTCCTCTTTTTCTCTTCCACCTTCATTTTCACCCCTTCATTCCACCACTCGCTGCCCCTCCTCATGCCACCTCCAACAAACCTCTTTCCACACACATCACTTGCATGTCCCACAAAACATTCTTTCATCA
>JAXCGZ010019613.1:25000-32500 GCA_037179515.1 Halocaridina rubra
GCAAGCAATGGCTAGAATAGGTGGAAATGTCTTGGAATGGATAAAAACTTACTTAGAAGGAAGGGAACAGAGGGTTAGAGTAAGACACTCAGTGTCTGAATGGAGACGAGTAAGTAGTGGAGTTCCACAGGGTTCAGTTTTAGGGCCACTTTTGTTCCTTGTATATGTAAATGACCTACCAGAGTCTGTAAATTCATTCATGAATATGTTTGCAGATGATGCAAAGATTGTGATGAAAGTAGGACACGAGAACAATGGTAGAAAACTTCAGGAGGATCTAAATAATCTGCATGAGTGGTCAGAAAAGTGGCTAATGAAATTCAGTACTTCAAAATGTAAGGTAATGAGAATGGGTACAAGTGCAAGAAGGCCCAAGCTTGACTACTCGGTGGCTGGAGTATAACTTCAAAAGACAGAAAATGAGAGAGATTTAGGAGTAAACATACTGGCAGATTTGTCTCCAGAAATACATATAAATGGCATAGTGAGGGCAGCATATGCATTCTTATCAAATGTAAGGGTAGCCTTCAGGCACATGGACAAGGGAATGTTCAGAAATATTTATGTAGCCTATGTGAGGCTAAAGCTCGAATATGCAGCCCCCTTTTGGAATCCACACTCGAAAAAGCACATAGCTAAGCTTGAAAAAGTTCAAAGACATGCCACGAAACTGGTGCCAGAAATACGCAATCTCAGTTATGATGAGAGGCTGAGGGAATTAGACTTACCATCACTGGAAGCTAGAAGATTGAGGGGGGAAATGGTGACAGTCTTTAAATTCCATCATGGTTATGATAGAGTGGATAGGGATTGATATTTTGATATGGCTGGCTCTAGAACTAGAGGTCATAGTTTGAAGCTTCGTAAGAAAACTTCTTTGCAGGATGTAAGGAAATACTTTTTCAGTGTAAGAGTAGTTGATAATTGGAATTGGGTAAGCGAGGAGGTGGTTAATGCTATCTCAATCCATAGTTTTAAGGACAGGTATGATAAGTATCACTAAGTATAAAGTGGAACCGATCAGGAGACGGGAAGATACGAGCTTTGGGCTCTTTCCCGTAAACACAATTAGGTAAGTACAATTAGGTAAGTACCTGCTAGCTCAGTGAACTGTGATGGACGGGTGTGAGGGGAGTTGCCATGCGATGAAGCGGTGGGAGTAAACTAGCAGCGACTGTCGGTCATGATTGTAAAATATGTGTCTCTCTATGACAAAGGGGCTAATTGTCTTGACGACCGGTAAACACTGTCCCGCTTGATACAAGCATAGTCAGTGTTGTTAGTTACTTCTCTGTTGTGTGACTCGATCAATATTTCCACATCAATATCATGTTCACGTTGCTCACTTAAGAGTTCTAGTTTTTCTAATGATACTTGGCTGCAAAACCCTAAATAAAATCTGGGGAACAGTTACATTACGAAATGGCTTTCACTTTCTTTACATATTTAGCTGTAAATATGAAACATTCACAATCTTCTTCGTCTACATCTTTTCCCACTTTTATGTGGGGTAGATGTAGGAAACATTTAATCATTTTATTGACGATCACAAATACTCTACCTTCAAGTTCTCATTTAAATATAAACATATCTATCTATCTATCTATATATCTATCTATCTATGTGTTTGTCTCTCTATATATCTATCTATTATGTATCTGTCTATCTGTCAGTCTATCTATCTATCTATCTATCTATCTATCTATCTATCTATCTATCTGTCTGTCTATCTGTCAATCTGTATGCCTGTCTGTCTATCTCTGTTTATCTGTCTATCTATCTGTATGTCTATCTATCTATTTATCTATCTATCTATCTACCTGAGGGTGTGCAGTGATAGAGGAGGACAAAGGGGATAGGGTGATATGGAGACAATTGATCTGCTCTACCGACCCCTGACGGGAGAAGCATAAGAATTTTGATGATGATGCATTTTCTTGCAATTGAATACTTATCAACGAGGCTAGAGGGGGGCAAACACACACAAAATAAAAAAAAATAATAGTAATTTCCCAGAAAACAAAATTATTACAGTATTTCAAAACAAATCCAAAAGCAAAAAAAAATTGGTTTACTGCAAAAATACAAGGGTACATAAAACCAAATGGTAAATTTTTCAACTGAACCCGTCACACTTGGGAGGTGAAAAATGTTGCAGTTTTATTTAGGTTAAGTTACATAATATTAGGTTATCGTATATTTTCCGGCAATTTTCAAGGTCACATTCGTTTAAAACACATCAAAAATAACAGAAAAAAAAAAATTCCATTTTCGCCTAAAAATTGGGATGAGCGCAACTGTATCAATCCACTGTCATCTTCCATACCAATAATGGAGAACCTGTACCTATTTATTTTGGGGGAGGGTAATGGGGGCACAAAAATTCAAATCTACTCTATTACAAATGGTGTTATCCTACCCTCACCCAAAGTCTCTTCCTAGTTGTATATGCGCATCACCTAATATAATAAGTCACTATATCCTAAGGGTGAATGCCGCACCCTAAACACACCACAAAATTACAAAGTAAAGCATCAGCCCCCAGAATGTGGCTGGGCATTACGGTTGGATGCCCTTCCTCACGCCCCACAGTGGGATCGACTGTGGGTCTGTCAACTCCCAAAGTGGAATAACTTGTACTTGAGAAGGGGTCAGGTAGGTCCCGAAATATACCCTTATGTTATCTATGTGTTGTTTCACTGATGGACTTTCTTACCATTTAGTGCTGTATGCTAACAATATATATATATATATATATATATATATATATATATATATATATATATATATATATATATATATATATATATATATATATATATATATATATATATATATATATATATATATATATATATATATATATATATATATATATATATATATATATATATATATATATATATATATATATATATATATATATATATATATATATATATATATATATATATATATATATATTAATAACACAGAACTGTTAACATACAGTCTAAAATGGTAGGAAAAGCCCATTAAATAAAAGAACGAAAATATATATAAAAGTACTTATTAATTTCGTGACATAAACTGGTCACCTTCTCAAAGTACAATGGCAAGAGATACAACTAGGAGAACATAAGAACACTTAAAAAGAATGAGACAATAGACCAGCCCAGGAGTCTATACAGGGGATTAATAGATATCAATATGAACTGACCGCCGGAGTTAGACGGTAATCCCCACAAACAGGCCGCAAAAGGAATTAAAGTCCATACTTGGCTAAATAGTATTAACAAGGGATTCTTAATAATAGTAATTAATATATATATATATATATATATATATATATATATATATATATATATATATATATATATATATATATATATATATACACACATATATACACACACACACACACAAATATATATATATATATATATATATATATATATATATATATATATATATATATATATATATATATATATATATATATATATATATATATATATATATATATATATATATATATATATATATATATATATATATATATATATATACCTACCTACCTACCTACCTACCTACATACATACATACATACATACATACATACATACATATATACATATATATATATATATATATATATATATATATATATATATATATATATATATATATATATATATATATATATATATATATATATATATATATATATATATATATATATATATATATATATATATATATATATATATATCTTTCTCCCTTCCATGGAGCAAAGTGTAGTGAGTGGGACGAATTGGCTTATGGGGAATGAGTGTGCTTTATCTCGGTTTTACTAATATGAATTACTTTTTTAAAGCAAAACTTTATTTTTATTTTAATATATCTTACCAAACTCTTAAGCGTGAAAATTTTTTTTAAACTATTTTCCAAAATGAGCCACCATATCTAGTTGAGCAAACAAAAGTTGTCACAACCAACAAACGATTTGGGAAGTAGTAGGACTTCCTCGTATCCTGCCCATCATCGCCTCTTTGACAGGCCTCCTGCAGGATCTTGTGATGAGCCTTCTTGTGAAGGATTTTGGATTTGGCATGTGAAACCATTACCCTGAGTGAATGCCCTTTCTAACTTCAGACCGTGGCAGGCCACGAACCTTCGACCTGACGAAACAAAGTTGCATACATTACCACTTTGCCGCCGATGTGGCCACTACTTGAAAAATAATGATAATACTTGTAAAATGAAAATGAAAAGGATGGGAGGAGGAGAAACTGCAGATGGAATATGTTTAAAGGAAACTTATGCAAATAAATAAACAAATATAATGCTTGTCTGACCCCGAAGAGTATATGTTTATCTACAAACATAATGCCAAAATACCCTTTGTGTGGTAAGAGGCTCAGTCAGACTCTTCGAGGGATGAAAATACAAAATAGGATACTCCCAGTCCCCTTGCTACTCCCCAATCCATTTACTCTTTCATCACGCAGGGGAACATGGAGGAGATACTCAAGATTCCTACCCCAGTAGCAAGAAAATACAAAATAAGACAAATAACTTGTGGGAAGCAGAGAACACTCACCTTGTCACTTGGATAGAATGTATATGACCCGATGATATTATTCCGCACTCTATGCAACTAATCTCTGTGGGTAGTCTGTACGTGGTCCTAACTCAAAGTAAATCACAAGAGCAAGGACACAGACACTGGTGTACTATCTAAAAACTTAGACTAGATGCGTAGACGTGTACCGTTTCGTGCCATAATTAGTCCTCATTCAAACAGGGGTGGAGACACGTGTCGGAGCTGGAATTTAAGACTGAATGCCCTTCCTAAAGCCTTGCAGTGGGATCAAACCCACAGTAACCACCTCCCAACTCAAACGCTGTACTTCTGAGTTTTCACTGGACTTGACTTAATGCTTAAATAATATTTCATGAGAGGCACACAAATAATCACTGCAGCCTCCACAAACCAACTCCACTCATTATACTACATGGCAGAACACCCACACACCAAGGAACATTAAAACAACACATAGCACTTTATATCACACATAAAAATTATCATCTTCCCCGCCCCCAGCCAACCAAAACCAAACTCCCTAAGCACATCCATACCCAGTTAACTGACCACTCCATCCAGTCACTCAATGACAAGGCAGAGCTTCATGCACCACTTCCTGATACCAATCTTTCCTTGCCTGTGAAGACAAAGTTCCCCTAGCCAGGCTGCAATGTGGGCACCACCCAGCTCTTCTGAGCTATTAGAAGAAGCTGAACAACTCTGTCAATAATGCAACACATCACCACATGCCATCAAACACATTACGGACAACAGCACTACTTATAACCACATATGGCAACAACATAACAAGTACTCCATGAGGGCTTTGTGTGAAAGCTCAGGATTGGTAATGGCCTCCCTTAGGGGATTGGGACTGTTTGGCCAGGCAGCTTAGGGAACAACAATGACATAACACACACTCCCTGAGAGCTCTGTGGGAAAGTCCGGAATGGGCAGTGGCTTTCCTAAGAGACTAGGGGCTGCTTGGCCAGGAAGCTTAGGGAATAACATCAAATACTACATATGCCAACAAAACATACACTCCCTGAGAGCTCTGTGGGAAAGCCTGGTGATGGCAGAGGCCATCTTTAAGGACTCAGAACTGATGGGTCAGGCATCTTGGGAATCAGCAGTAACAACAACTTACATCTTTTGCTACATGCAAGCCTCTAGCTTTTCTCTTTCTTCTTCCTGGAGTTTTTGCTTCTGTCTCATCTCTTCAATTTGCTGGTTAAGAGACTTGATGGTAGCCTCTTCCAATCTGACTCTCTCCTGCATTCTGCTCCATTTCACTGAAGAGTTATTATAAATGAATTGCATAGGAAGTGTAAAATTTATACAAGTTAATAATAATAATAATGTCTTTTTACAATGATTAATATTTAGATCAAGACAGAAGAGTTGCTGAAACTAACATAACAGATTAAATATACAACGGAAGCAATCCCCATTGTAAAGGGAGTGGTTGAGTCAAAGTCCACACATTCATTATCATAATAACAATACTGTGCAGTTTCACACACTACAGTGATAAAAACATAATATGGTGGTCTCTGTTTGAGCTCACCATAGAGCATCTAGGAGGTTATCCAATCGCAATTCCTAAGCCCCAACTTGTCTGTGCCCACCCCCATTTGAAAGAGAATTAATAAAAACCAAACAAAGGCAAACAAAAATTACGACGAGTAATACTGTGATAGTAATGTGGAAAGGTGGTACCGTTCACGACTCTGAGTCGTCAGGTCAAGATTTCACGGCCCACCACGGTAATGATCACACCTGCCAAAACCAAAGTCCTTCACAAGAAGGCACCATCCTATCCTTTAGTACAAAAGGGAATCCGTTATGTTAAAGCGATAACAATATTGAAATAGTTTCCAATGTAACAAAATTGGTCTATTAATAGCAGTTATGAAGTCTTAGCATGACTATTAATAAATGTATGGATACTCTATAGTTACAAAATGAGCATTTTGTATTACGATCGGTCCTTATTTGAACGGGGAAGGAGACAGACATGTTGAAGCTGGGAAAATCAAGGCTGGATGCCTCTCCTACAATTATTCAAGAAGACTGCAAATACGGAATCTTTGCCTGTATCGAGCCCAACCACACGTTTGTGGTATATCTACTTCAATGCTTCCACATACTGATCAGTGTACTCATTGCATCTGCTGCCTTGACAAGTGCGAGCAACCGATAAATAATGCCATTTAAGTACATTCTTAGCCCCCATTGAGTATCAGAACTTGCTGGAGGTGGGAATGCCAAATTATGAAGATTTACATACATTTACCTATATCACTTTCGTTCTCTCATAAAACTTTTAGAATAGCAATTCTAACTTGACTTTCGTCATCTCATAGTAAGGGCTCTCTCCCATATATATATATATATATATATATATATATATATATATATATATATATATATATATATAATATATATATATATATATATATATATATATATATATATATATATATATATATATATATATATATATATATGACTGTGTGATATCTCAACGTTTCCTTATTCGGATTTTTGCAAGTAAAATCTTTATATTTCCTGGCTAAAACCTAAGTAAAGTATTCACAACTCATAAAAAGATTGAGAGAATTTTTGAGCTAGTACAGAATATTTTATTAAAACTCAAAAATTCTTTTCCTATGCCTACATCTACACCTAATATTCTGGCGTATTCATTAAATACCTCGTACTATTCCTTCACATCTGGCAAACCACAACACTTCCCATCTGTGTCTCATCCTTGGCCTGAGGAAGCTCAGTGGTAGACTGCAAGAGCCAGGAAGTAACTAACATGGATTCGAACCCACTGCCGGGCATTAAGAAGGGCCTTCCAGCTTCAACATATGTACGTCCACTCCCATTCGAATGAGGGCTTCTTTTGACTCATAAAACTGTGCTTT
>JAXCGZ010019613.1:37500-43469 GCA_037179515.1 Halocaridina rubra
CAGATCCAAAAATGGAAAATACACATCCTTACCCTTTGCTAAATATTTCTCACATAACTGCCTAACTATAAAAATCTGATCTATGCAACCTCTACCTCTCCTAAAACCACTCTGCAAACACACACACACACACACACACACACACACACACACACACACACACACACACACACACACACACACACACACACACACACACACACACACACACACACACACACACACACATATATATATATATATATATATATATATATATATATATATATATATATATATATATATATATATATATATATATATATATATACCGTATTTCCTCGAATAAAGGACAAGATTTGAGACCAGTTTTGGGGGTCTAAATTCAGGATTCACCCTTTACACGAAGCATACTTTTGGAATGATGAATTTATTTATATATTCGACCTCTGTTGCGTGGTTGGTAGTTGTTCGAAGCCTCAATTTTACATATTGTTCATAAGATAATAGTTGTGATGGATTGGCTTAAAATCATATAACATATTCATTATATGGTTATATATTAACATAAATATTGATACCATCACTTATATGAAAATATTTACAGCTGTTTTGTTATGAACAATTACCGCATAATCACTAGGTTTGCATTTTATAATACAATAATAATAATAATAATAATAATAATAATAATAATAATAATAATAATAATAATAATAATAATAATATGAGAATACATACAATATTACGGTATACAGTGAGGTAAAACAGCTTTTCAAAAGATCCAATGTTTACCTCAATCAGCTGATTTGCTTACACGCGTTGTTACCGATATCACTGATGTAGTGACATTCTTTGCTAATAAATAGCGCTAGTTATATGTTTTTGAATTTTAATTCATGTTCATGGTATGTGAACTTTAATGAACATGAAAGAGATGACAAGAAGTTTATTTATTCGTTTAAACTATAATAATTATTATTATGTATGGTAAGAATTGTAAAAATATATGATTTTGTTATTGTTCTTATCAACAGTAGGCTAGGCTAAACACCGCAAGTGAAAATCCTTGAAATTATCAGTCGCCCTTTATATGAAGTATATGATAAAAATGCATTTTCCAAAGGAAATTTTGAGGTTCGGCTTCTCACATGGGGTCGGTATATATATATATATATATATATATATATATATATATATATATATATATATATATATATATATATATATATATATATATATATATATATATATATATATATATATATGTATGTATGTATGTATGTATGTATGTATGTATGTATGTATGTATGTATATATATATGTATTATATATATATATATATATATATATATATATATATATATATATATATATATATATATATATATATATATATATATATATATATATATATAGTAAGGAGGCCCATCAGTGAAATAAAACTTATAAAACAAGGCTATATTTCGGATCCAGTTAGGGATCCAGTTAGGATCCGAAATATAGCATTGTTTTATAAGTTTTGCTTCACTGATGGGCTTCCTTACTATTTAGTGCTGTATGCTAACAGTTTGGACTTATATATATTTACATATATATATATATATATATATATATATATATATATATATATATATATATATATATATATATATATATATATAATATGAGAGAGAGAGAGAGAGAGAGAGAGAGAGAGAGAGAGAGAGAGAGAGAGAGAGAGAGAGAGAGAGAGAGAGAGAGAGAGAGAGAGAGAGAGCAGAATGAATGCGTTTTTATCAACGGTTTAAACTATAAATGCATTTAATAAAATTGAATATTCCTGCTTATCACAGTAATATATATTATCTCCTATAGTTCCAGGAGATATCTATAAAATATGGCAGTTACACATTTATATCTTTGAGGTCTAGTTGTGCTAAATTAAAGCAACTTTTGAGCATTTGTATAAAAACTTAACTTTAAATCTTTGGTCATTTTCCCATATCTTGCGATACCGCTGACTATATAACTTCTATGTAGTTTTGTCACATATTTGGAGCACACCAACTAATAAACTATAATAGTATTAAATATGAAGCTGTATACTAATCACCATTATGCATACCGGTATTGTATCAGACCAATAGTGTCTAAGTCCCAACTCCAATTAAAGTCACTCAGTCACTGTCAGACTGTCTCATTACACAACCGTATGAATATGAATCTACTACGCTGGATCTACTCAATACATGTACCATACGATGTAACATGTTGAAATACCTTGAAATAAAACGTATTACTATATGTGTTATTATGTGGAAGGAGAAAACCCACACTCAGTGTTAAACAGGTATGGGGTGCTTAGGTTATTATCAGTAATAAATAAACAATGTGATCATCTTAACTTACACGAAAATTTCTAAAGATCCATAAACAATTTTAAAGAAGATAGCCATACCCCTTCACCGAATAATGATAATAATGACTCACCCGATTCTCAACGAATTACTAACTGGGGTTTTCATGCACAATCACGACAGCCTCATCACTCGATATCGAATAGACATAAACAGATAGGTCGATATGAAGAGAGAAACCCTTACACCCGTGGTAACAGATTTATGCCAAGGAATAATCAATATAAAAGTTATCACCAGAACCATAGCAACAATGATAATTGGTATGAGCATAGACGTTTTCCTGATCACCCTATGAATAGCCAGTCAAGGGGATGCTTCAACTGTGGCGAATATAAATCATCGCCAGTCGAGTTGCCGTTATGACCATCGAATTCGCTGCAATCTTTGCTACAAGTCCGGTCACAAAAGCCGTATGTGTAATTTACATAATAAAAGCTAGGAGTTTGGCCAAGAAGAAGGTGCCTTTAATATAAATGGTTTGCACCAAGTTAATAAGGAACTTTTAATGATAAAATATCTAAATGCTAGATCTTTATTGTGTCATTTTAATGAACTTGAATTAATGTTATACAACAATGATACTGATATTTTATGTATATGTGAAACTTGGCTCCATTCCTGTATTGATGATAAGTTTATTAAAATCTCCAATTTTAATGTTATAAGGTGTGATATGGGAAATGGAGGAGGTTCTTGCATATTTATTCGTGACAATTACAATGTTAAGTGTATTTCATTCGATATAGAGAGGGTTGAAGGTGTTGACAAAGTGTGGATCCAAGTACAGCATAAAAAATTTCCTTCTTTTATTATTGGATGTGTTTATCGCCATCCTGAGGTTTTAAATCAGTATGTTTAAAAAATAAGCCTGTTTTTATATTAGGTGATTTTAACGATGACTTATTTGTTAGAGGTAACAATATGATAAAGATAATCAATAATCTAAGTTTGAAACAAATAACTGATAAACCGACTAGAATAATTTCGAATTCCTCCACTTTGATAGATCTTTTATTCACAAATAAAAAAGAAATGATAGTCAAGTCAGATGTATATCCGAGTCCTGTTGCTGATCATGAGATGATAACGGTAATTGTAGACATACATAAACCCAAACCAGAACCCCAAACCATAACTTATAGATGTAGAAAGAAGTATAGTCAAAACATATTTTGTAATTTACTTTTAAACCAATCGCATGTACTGAATAATATCTTGCACACAGACAATGCAAACTTGCAGGTAATTACCCTTACAGAAACCTTCAATAAATGTTTAGATCAGTGTGCACCTATCATAACTGTTGAATTAACAAGACCCTTTGCTCCTTGGATAGATAAAAATCTAAAGACATTAATTGCCGAAAAAAAATAATTTACAGTCAGAGCTAAAAGTGAACCGACATAACTCTGAATTAGCAAATAAGTATAAACAATCCAAAAAAAAAAAAAAAATACGGAGAGTCTTTTAAACAATGCTAAAATTAGATATTTTAAGGATGAATTAGTTACTTGTAAAGGGGATAGTGGGGCGACTTGGGGGGTTATTCAAGATATGATACCTGGTCTTAAAAAGAATGAAAATCAAAAACCCTTCTCAAAAAGCAAATTAATTTAATGAATATATTGCAAGCGTAGGCGAGAATGCATTTCAGAAGTCACAAGGAGGTTTAGAAACAAGATTACAGACCCCAAATGTAGCGAACACTATTCACTATTCTGACAACTCTTATTTCAGACCTCAACCTGTGGATGTAGATACGGTAATTCTAATTTTTAAAAATTTAAAAGAGACAAATTCTTTTGGATCAGACGATATTACTTTAAAATACTTGAAAGATTCCCTCCCAGTCTTAATATTATATATAACTGTTATTATTAATACCTCAATCGTTACCTTTATAAATCCTGAGCTATGGAAGCATCCACACGTAGTGCCATTTTTTAAAGCTGGTGATGTGGAAGACGTAAGTAATTACCGTCCTTTTTCTTTGCTCCCCATTCTCTCGAAAATCTTAGAAAAGGTAGTTGCATTGCAGCTAGTAATGTTTCTCGAAAGTAAAAGATTATTAACGGATAGCCAACATGATTTTCGACCAAACTTGTCAGCTGATACGGCACTACTAAAAGTAAATCAACATATTTATGATAATATTGAAAATCAAAAGCTATCTATAATTTTACTGTGAGATCTATCTAAAGCATTTGACAGAGTTTCTCATAATGTTCTCTTAGAAAAATGTTACCAGCTAAAGATAGATAGGCGATGGTTTGAGAGTTATTTGAGCAATAAAGTTCAGTCTGTTAGGTTAGGTTCTGTTGTTTCATCTCCAAGAGCAGTAAAATATGGTGTGCCTCAAAGTTCAATTTTAGGTCCGATTTTATTTCTAATTTATATTGATGACATGCATGAGATTTTAAGAAATTACTTTTTGGTACAATATGCTGATGACTCGCAGATTATTATATCGGGCAAAGTAAGTGAACTAAACGATTTAATAAACAGAGCACAATTAGCCCTTAAGGAAGCAAAAACATATCTTCAGATGAACGGACTAAATGTAAACGAAAATAAAACGCAATGCATGTTTGTTGGGTCAAGACAACTTGTCTCATTTATACCACCTAACACCGTAATAAATTTTGGTAACATTGCTATCATACCATCGAAATCAGTAAAAATATCTTGGAGTTTTTATGGATCAATATATGCTATTTGATGTTCATATTAATCATATATCAAGTAAAATTAGTGGTATACTAATGTTTTTGAACAGGATCAAGGATAGCTTTGATAAAACAACACGTGTAACAGTTGTACAGTCGCTGGTTTTGAGCATCATTAATTATTGTTTAAAAGTCTGGGGTGTAACAACCAAACAACAATGGAAAGAGTACAGAAATTAGAAAATGTTGCCACCAAAGTAGCTTTCGGTGGAGCTAGAAAATATGATCACTTAACACCTATTCTTTGCGAACTTAAATGGCTGAACATGAGTTGCAAAATTACTTTTGATATATGTGTTTTTGCATATAAAATTTGTAACAATCTGTTGCCTGAATGGCTGTTCGTTTTACCAACGGTGGGGAACACGGTAACTAGAAATACACGTCAATCAAATAATCTTTTTATTCAGAGGACTAAAACGGATATGGGAGTTCGAAATATATTAGTCAAAGCACCAACAACATATAACAGTGTTCGAGAAAACAAAGAAATCGCCTTCGTTACATATATTTAAGGAAAAACTGAAAATCTATCTCTTAAATAAATAAAGAAATGCTTTAGACTACCGCACATTAATTTAAACGTACATCCTACTTTAGTTTTAATGTGTTGACAATTCATTTTATTATGAACCATGTACTTTTGTAATATTATATTTTTATGTTATTGGTTGAATTTTATGGCTTTATCATGTTCAATTTTAATACCACGTGTTTTATTATTTTAGATTCTAGTGCTTTAGCGTGTTAGTTTTAATGATGTGATGATATTTATTTACGGAAATTTTTATGTTGCATTTTAAAGAATCCATGTCATCATTTTTATTTTCTTTTATGTATTTTTATGCTATGTATGTTTCGT
>JAXCGZ010019614.1:0-25000 GCA_037179515.1 Halocaridina rubra
AGAGAGAAATCAGACGTCAAAGTAATAGAGATATTTATAGTTAGATGGGGTGAGGCAAGGGCACCCTTGCCAGGGTAGGGTGGAGGAAGAAGGGGGGGGGATTAGGAGTGAATAGAACTCTGTTCCCTTATTTCAATAAACAAAAACCCCTTCAACTCACGACCACAAACCTGATGAATTTTCAGCAAAGCCTTAAGCTCATAATAATCTGTAATAATAATAATAATAATAATAATAATAATAATAATAATAATAATAATAATAATAATAATAATAATAATAATTATTATTATTATTATTATCATTATTATTATTATAAATATTATTTTTATAAAATTATTATTATCAAGCACTTTGTTAATATTATTACCTAATGGTGGAGGTAGTCTAGTAACATTAATAATAGTAGTAACAATAATATAAATAGCAGTAGCAGTAGTAATAGCAGCGCATACCTCTTCGTATTCTGTTTCTTCCTCATATCATTAATAATGAAATCATCATTACAACTATAATCATTACTTATAGCCAGGATATAGCTTAGTGGTAGAGCACACGAGTAGGGTGCTGACGAACCTGACAATAACGTGTTTGATCCTGCTGAGGGACGTTAGGAAAAGAATACAACCGTAATTCCCCCAGCTCCATCCTGTTACTCTCATGCCACATTCATATGTGGACTAATTGTGACATTTATGATTAATCTTGTAAGTAATGCAGTTTTCTCATTATTATTTTTATTATTATTATTATTATTATTATTATTATTATTATTACTTCATGAGATGCACAGCAAAGATCTTCGTATTCAATAAGTTGAAGAAGAAGAAAAAAAAAAACGCGAAAATTATGAGGTGCAAGTCCATTGCCCCTTACCCTCTTTTGTATTATGCTAGTGGGCACCCTGTTGGCTCATGCAAAAAGGACAAACAAAAAACATTCAGTGTAAATAACTGAAGTGTCATCATAACGTCACTCAAAAGACCTCTTTCATATATTAATAGCAGTGATGATGACTTAAGCGTCTTCCAGCTTCGTTTTTGTCACTTCCGCTACTGGAGCATGTGCCGGCAGTGAACTCCAAGGAATATTTATATCTTTTTAATACTAATATAGGCAGGAGCAGGACAATTATTGCTATTATTGTTACTACTACTATTATTATTATTATTATTATTATTATTATTATTATTATTATTATTATTATTATAAGTAACAACGATTCTATTTACAAAACATGATACTATATAATTATATCCACCCATACATGGTTCGGAGGATCAGTGACCAGTTCTCACAAAGAGCATAACGTAGAAGAAATACGAGGATTACTGTAGAAGTCAAAATGGTGATGGGTATAGACGTGTCTGTGTAATATATATATATATATATATATATATATATATATATATATATATATATATTTATATATATATATATATATATATATATATATATATATATATATATATATATATATAATAATATATATATATATATATATAACACGCACTTATACAGTTTGGATTTTGGAGACATATAATAATAATAATAATAATAATAATAATAATAATAATAATAATAATAATAATAATAACGGAAGAAGAGGCTAGTTAGTATTAGGGATAGTTATGGTATTGGTATTAAAACACTCGGTTTGAACTAGCAATGTGTGTGTGTGTGTGTGTGTGTGTGTGTGTGTGTGGTGTGTGTGTGTGTGTGTGTGCGTGCGAGCATGATTGCAATTGTCCAAAAAGGCGACACGTGTTTATGTCTCTTGGCAGTGAAAATGTTGTTTTTCTTGTTGTCGTCCGTGGGCCAGGGTAAACATCACTCACTCTCTCTAAATCCTATTATTGGATTTGCTTGAACAACTCTCACACAACCCCTCCTCCTCACACAAAAATAATTTAACTTTTACTTCTCTTAATATATGTCCTCAATGTATAAATACATACAAACATACATACATACATACACACACAAAATCCGTCTGTAAATTTAATAACCGCAATGAATTCAATTTATTACAATTGTTACAATTGCTGTTGATATGCAGCTTGTTGTGCCATAACAAATTGAAACATTACGCGCGCGAGAGAGAGAGAGAGAGAGAGAGAGAGAGAGAGAGAGAGAGAGAGAGAGAGAGAGAGAGAGAGAGAGAGAGAGAGAGAGAGAGAGAGAGAGAGAGAGAGAGAGAGAGAGAGAGAGAGAGCGCAATGAGGGCATAAAAGAGCAGGTGTTACTAACTTGTGACGTCATCGCTGTCAAGTCACACCTGTCTGATGGAGGGAGAGAGGGAGAATTCGAACAGTACTACTGAGCACAGAAAAGAAAGGGAGTGATAGGGAAAAGAGACCAAAGACGGAGTGAGAGGGAAAAGATATCAAAGAGGGAGTGAGAGGGAAAAGAGATCAAAGAGGGAGAGGGAAAAGAGATCAAAGAGGGAGTGAGAGGGAAAAGAGATCAAAGAGGGAGTGAGAGGAAAAAGAGATCAGAGAGGAAGTGGGATGAACAGAGAAAAGGGCGATAAAGAGTGGGCAGGACAGGCAAAAAAAAAAAAAAAAATGGGAGTTGAGGAAGAGGAAAAGGCGATAGATGGGGAGTGGGAAACAGAAAGGAGGCAATTAAAACTGGAACACTAAAGGAAGGAGGAAGCGAAAAGGGAGGTATGGGAATGGGAAGAGGAAGGGAGGGAGGAGGGAAGAGAACAGATAGGAAAGAGATGGGAAAGAAGGAGAGGAAGAAGGGAAAAGGGTGGGTGAAGAAAAAGGGTGAAAGGGGAGAGAGGAAGAGAAATGGGAGAGAGGGAATGGGAGGAAAAATGGAAAAAAAAAGTTAAAAGAGCGTGGAAAGTAGAAAGGTAAGGAGGGAGGGGGAGGGGAAAAGAAAAAGGCAAGAAAGAGCGGAGAGGGGGGAGACAAGGGGCAAGAGGGAGTGAATTTCGAGACAAAAGGGAAAGTGGGAAGTGGAAGGAAAAAAAAGAGATAGTGAGTGAGAGGGGAAGAAAAAGAGATAGCGAGTGGGAGGGGAAGAAAAAAAGAGATAATGAGTGGGAGGGGAAGAAAAGAGATAGTGAGTGGGAGGCGAAGAAAAAAAAAGATAGTGAGTGGGAGGGGAAGAAAAAAGATAGTGAGTGGGAGGGGAAGAAAAAAAGATAGTGAGTGGGAGGGGAAGAAAAAAAGATAGTGAGTGGGAGGGGAAGAAAAAAAGATAGTGAGTGGGAGGGGAAGAAAAAGAGATAGTGAGTGGGAGGGGAAGGAAAAAAGAGATAGTGAGTGGGAGGGGAAGAAAAAATGGCCAGGGGAAATAAGAACAGGAAGGCAGAGGGACAATATTAAAAGGAAAAATGAACATTATTTCTGAAATGCTGACAATCACTTTTGGTCGTCTATTCATTAATAACACTTATTAATATAATATTGTTTTCCTTATTTTTTGCTTACATGCAGAGCTTGGGGTCTAGCATATTTGCTTATTCTACTCCTAAAGTATTGGTGCAGATAATTCCACAAATAACCCTCCATTTCCACTGGGTACTTTTGAGGCTGCAGAGTTGACAGGGCTTCGAAGAAGCCAGAAGCCAAAACAATATCTTCAGAATGCTTGGCATGAGAAAATGAAAGTTCTATTTTTATCTGCGAAACAAGGAGGGTTCGAACTCAGGTCCTTTAGTAAGTCACAAAACTCTTTATCCCTCCAAGTATAGGAAACTTGATAGAATTAACAATAACATAAATGCCAATCTATCCATACGAGTCGAGAATCGAACCCTGAACTTCTGAAATCAATGGTAATGGCCGCTACCACTACGCCAACTGGTGCTATATATAACCCCTTTATTGTTAGTATTGCTAAATATACAGTTATATATTACCCCTTTACGATGCTTAGGAAGGGTCAGCTAAGTTAGAATCAAATTAGTATAGGTAGGTTAGGCGAGCTTAGGTTAATTTTGTGGACTAAAATGTAGTGTATTAAGTGACAACACTTAAGCAGTTTGAATGAAAAATTTATCCAATATATATATATATATATATATATATATATATATATATATATATATATATATATATATATATATATATATATATATATATATATATATATATATATATATATATGTATATAAAACATGGGGGGAAGTCTGTAAGCATTGTAATACATTAAGGATGTATAATACTTATATTAGGTACACAATACTATGGTTAGGTTTGGTTAGTTTTTGTACATAGATGTTGAGATTTAAACCAATGACAAGACTTTTAACTATATTGATAAAACTAATTCTTGTTTACTTAATTATAAGTTTGTCTTCATTTTCTAACCTAGATGTGTAACAAATCCTTACAGATATCCCCCATAAACTATGCACAAGCCTACAAAATTAACTTAAGGTCACATAACTTACATATACTAATTTGATCCTCAGATAGCTTTCCCTTCCTAAGCATCCTTAGGGGAATATGCCATTGTATAGTTAGCAACAATAACAATAAAGGGCTATATAAGACCAGCTTGCGCAGTGGTAGCGCCCATTACCATAATCATAAGGGTAATGTAGGGTAGGTTAGGTTAAGCTATGTCTTTTACAGACATGTCAAGTGTTAAACCGATGATACACGTTTGCCTAACCTGATAAAAACTTATTACTTGATTACGAAATTGCGTACAATGTAAAATATAAAATATGACCTTCCATGATTTTTCCTACGATATACAAGGAATGGGGGAGTCAAGATAAGTTCCCTACATATTATGTACGATAAGTTAGGTTAGTCTGTATATAGAATACAAATACTTTCCCGAGGAGCCATGACAAGTTCCTACATATTAGGTAGGATAAGTTAGGTTAAGTTTGTAAACAGAATACAAATTTTTTCCATGTTCAAATTTTCATTTAAAATATAAGGATAAAATAAGGCATAGCGTAATTTTTCCCTCATAATCTCAATGGAAGAAAGGGCCATATTAGGTTTCTTTATAACAGTAGTCTTGGTAAGGAAGGTGAGGTTAGTTTTCATCTAGAGATGCGAGTGTAAAAATAATTTGATAAGGGTAACTGGGTATGTTCCAATTAAAATCTATAACGGTACATATTGCTCATGAAGAAAACATTAAAAATATATTATTTATACAGTATCACAAATACCAATAATTTGTGCAAAGTATCAAATTAATACATGAAGTATTCGAATAAATAATATTAAAGAGTAATGAAAAATATATTCCTATCAAGTTTACACATTTTTTATGTATTTAAAAATAAATGAGAAATGGATTAAAAAAAAAACATGAATAACAAAGAGCTGCATAATATATCATATACACTTTTTACTACAGTTAACTAGTTCTTTCTAAAGCCTCTGCAAAGGAATTCATGACAAATATCAAAATATTAAAAAATAAACAGAAAAACAAACACCTTGATTAGGTATAATACCAATTCACATCCTTGTTAGGCATTTTAATACCAAAAGAAAATAGCTGAATCAGCACTTATTCATATTTATTATGACACGTGACAATAGACCACAAAGGCTCTTTCTTAAGTAAAAATAGTATATACTACAATACTCCATCATAGCAAAAATTATTAGAGAGAGAGAGAGAGAGAGAGAGAGAGAGAGAGAGAGAGAGAGAGAGAGAGAGAGAGAGAGAGAGAGAGAGAGAGAGAGAGAGAGAGAAATTGTGAAAAATGTAAACAAAATAAATATTCTACCATTGCAACGTATTTTACAATATAACACATTGTACTTTTGTAATTACTGAAATTAGGCTTGTTACATAATATTATAATATGCATAATATTTCAATATCACAGGTACTTCCTTGAGTAATAATTCAGTATACATATATTTCAAAACCTATTACGGAATGAGGTGAAAATATTTACAGACATTACTTAAAGAAAGTTCATTCTATAAGGAAACAAGTACTTATATGTATAATCTTATTACCACTTTGAGTAAGAGTAAGTACCGAGTATATACAACATACCATGACACTCAAATATATACAGTGCATGTATGTATGGATGTATGCATATATGTATGTATGAATGCTTGGTTATCCCTGGTCTTCCATGCGTGTCATAAGAAACGACTAAAAGGGATAGGTCGAGCGTGTCTGGCAATCCCATCCTTCCTGAAAAAATATCTTGCCAGAGTACAGAAAATGGAAGAAGAGTGAAGCTGAGTTGGGTATGATGAAGCCCAGTTGCCTCTTTTTTCCCACTTATGGCTACCCTCTTAGCTTCAGCTTCAGCGGGATACAGCATCGTAGTGTAGGAAAAAAAATAACGGAAAAAAGGCGTCAGTAGTGACGTCCGTTACATACTAGCTCCTGCCATTTTAGCAGACCGTGCGAGTACACACTGGCTGTGCGAGGATAGTGGTGGAGTGCGGAAGGTACCGTCCTGATAAAAATACAATATAAACACTTCAGAACACACACATACACACAAACTAACATCCACAAACGATTCTTCTTTCTCAGCACTTTTTCCATGTTCATATGTGGGCACTATTTCTAATTAGCGTCTATGGAGACAATATATCCACATAGCGTCTACGGAGATTATATATCCGCATAAATAAACATACCAACATAGAAAACGAGCGAAACAACGAACAAACGAAGGCGAAAACAGCGACCGGAGGTCAACAATTCACCTATAAAGTGTAGCTTCCTTACCCCGCGTAGCCTTTACATCCGCTTCTTTATATACGTGAACCGTACCACAGGCACTCCAGCGCACCAGACAAATGACGGCACCATTATTAAAGCGCCAGATCTGAACATCGTATACTCTTTCAGTTAGCCGAGTTGAAAGGGGCTACCGCAAAAGCATCACAGTGACATCTTTACCTCATCACCCCAAGAGATTAAAGTGGAGAGATGACATAAGATCGACTTGGGGTTATCGAGCTTGGAACTCCTAGGTGTGAGGTCGACGTCTGAACCGATGAGCCATGCGAGGTGATTTTAACAATATTGAGTAATCATTACCTGATAAGTTAATTCTAAGATAATTCGTTTTATTCCTCGTTCCCTAAGTTATCATTACAACAACAACAACAACAACAATAAAAATAATAATAATAATAATAATAATAATAATAATAATAATAATAATAATAATAATAATAAATCAATATTATTATTACTATTATTATAATTATTATTATTATTATTATTATTATTATTATTATTATTATTATTATTATTATTATTATTATCATTATTATTATTATTATTATCATTATTATTATTATTATTATTATTATTATTATTTTTATTATTATTATTATTGTTATCATCATCATTATTATTATTATTACTACTATTCACCTCATTCGTCATTCTTCAACACCTTCAGAGACATTAAAAAAAGGAAAGATAATATATATTAATAGCAGGATTATCCACTTGAAATAATCGGATTGTCCAAAGCTAAGTTGATGTCGGAAGCCCTTCAAAAAGATAAATACAGACACACAAGACATCCCCCCCCCTCAAGCGGCTCTGTCTATATATGGATAGGACAGGGGGGGGGCGGAGGAGGAGAATGGAGGAGAAGGAGAGGGAGGCAGAGAAAAAGAGAACTACGAGGATTAAAGGAAGAAGAAGAAAACAGCATACGAGAAGGAGAACAAGAAGAATAGATGAGGAGGAGGAGAAGAAAAGAGGGAGAAGGAAAGGAGGCAAGGAGGAGGAGGAAGAAAATTATATCAAGGAAGAAATGAAGTTGAGAAGAGTAGGAGGAGAAGAAGAAAATGACGAGGAAGATGAGAATGATATATGAGAAGAAAAGAGAATGAGACGAGCAGGAGTAAAAGAGGATTAGGAATAAAAGAAAAAGAACAAGAAGAAGAAGTAGAAGAGAAGAGGAAGAAAAGAATGAAGAGGAGGAGTAATGCAATAGACAGATAGATAGATAGATAGATAGATAGATAAGGAGAGAGAGAGAGAGAGAGAGAGAGAGAGAGAGAGAGAGAGAGAGAGAGAGAGAGAGAGAGAGAGAGAGAGAGAGAGAGAGAGAGAGAGAGAGAGAGAGATGAGGCAGTCAAGGACATTAGGCCAAATAAAATATATCATAAAATGCAAATGAGGAAGATTCAGTGCAAAACTTTACTTACATCAAAATAACAACAGCAAAAAAAAAAAAAAAAAAAAAAAAAAAAAAAAAAAAAGCAACAAGTGCAATTATGTTATGCTACATTAAGACGGCAAAGTCTTTGAGAGAGAGAGAGAGAGAGGAGAGAGAGAGAGAGAGAGAGAGAGAGAGAGAGAGAGAGAGAGAGAGAGAGAGAGAGAGAGAGAGAGAGAGAGAGAGAGAGAGAGAGAGAGAGTAATAATAATAAGCCTTTATTTCCAGAGAGAGAGAGAGAGAGAGAGAGAGAGAGAGAGGAGAGAGAGAGAGAGAGAGAGAGAGAGAGAGAGAGAGAGAGAGAGAGAGAATGTTGCAACTTTGGTAGTGAATTCTAGAAATGTCTTGTATATAATATAAAATAAATAAAACAGAGTAAGGGTGTATATGCAGTACAAAAAAACTGTTTGTTCACAGAACGGAATAATGTCCTCCAAATATATACTTGCGCGTGTCCTTAATAAACTATTCGATACTGCAAGTATCTAAAATCATACATTTGAAAAGGAAAAAGCTTCGGTAAGTGAAGTAAAAAATCAGAAATATATCTAAAAGCACATAAAAAAATATTAGATAGTATATCTATGGATATTTAAACTATAATAATAATAATAATAATAATAATAATAATAATATAATAATAATAATGATAATAATAATAATAATATAATAATGAAAATAATAATAATAATAATAATAATAATAAGAATAATATAATAATATCGAAACTTTTGGTCTTTGGAGAGCCTAGTGTGCTAACGTTTACACCAATATAATAATAATAAATAATAATAATAATAATAATAATAATAATAATAATAAACCTTTATTTCCATTACAATACAATGGGTATTCGTCAGCCGGGGCAAGCCCCAACCCACCACTGTTGTGCCCAACCACAGCAGTACCTGCCAGTAAACAGCTTAAACTCTCGGTCTTGGACGGGAACCGATCTTTCGACCTCGTGAATACGAAGCCAGCGCGTTACCTCATGGATGGAATCTAACATCAAAAGGGATGCCACTACCTTCCGCTAATCCCCTAGATATTCTCACGAAAAAAAATTTATTTGAACCATGGCATCAGGAATATATAATCCCCATCAGTGTTCACTAGTAATGATAATCCGGTCCAGTGTCCACTAACGAAGGTAAGCCTAGTCCCTACCAGAGTCCACCAGCATAGATAATCCCTCTTGGTGTACATGAGTTAAGTTAATTCCTCTTAGTGTCCACTAGTGGTTAATCCCTCTCAACGTCCAAAAGTATATATCATCTCTCCCAGAGTCCGCCAGCAAAAATAATCTCTCCCTCGATGTTCAGTGGTAAGTATAATCCTTCCCAGGGTCCACGGGTAAAAATATTCCTTTCAAGTATCCATTAGGAATGATAATTCCACAAGTTGATCATAAAATCTTCCCAATGGCCACTGGAAAAGACAATCCCTTACCACTAAAGATAATTCCTCTATGTGTCCACTAGTTAATATAATCCCTTCCAGAGTCTATTAATGAGAGTAATCCTCCCAGTGTCCACTAGAAAAAATATCTCCCTACGTCCACTAGTAAAGAAAATCCTTTCCAGTGACTACTAGAAAACTGACTCCTCCAAGTCTCCATAATTAAAGCTAATCCCTCCAAGAGTAAATCAATAACTGTAAAACCTTTTAGCATTCAAGGGACGGGGTAAGAATACTTTCTCCGTGTTCCCCAGCGTGTAGTAAAAGTCGACTACATGGGGCGGAACGAGGGGACTGGGAATCCCCTCCTCTGTATATACTTCCCACAAAAAGTCAAAGTATTTTCTTTGACTCAGCCACCCCCCTTATAAAGGGGAATATGGCTTTGGTATATGGATGGAAGCAAGTTATAGCGTCTACAAGTAACATCAATCCCTATCAGCGTCCACTGGTAAAGAAAATACCTTCCAGTGTCCACTAGCGAAGCTAACCCTTTTAAGTTTTCACTATTAAGATAACCGCTAACTCACCAGTAAAATAAATCCTTTTTGCAGCCAAGCACCCATTTATTTCTCAATATATATGCTTATATGTTAATGTATCTTGGCCTAACTTTCAAGGATCGGGTAAAAAATAATCCCTCATATTTCTCTTGAGAGACATTATCTTGAACTAATGCAAAAATTCTATAAAAATTATTTAACGGGATTAAAACAAGTCTTCCCTAACTCCAAAAACGTCCTTGAAAATTTCAGAGGTCACGATGCTCATCTCTCTCGACCCCTCATCAGCTGGCACTGTGCCAAGAAGAATCACACGAGTATTATAGAGTAAGGTAATTCTTTTGTAGTCCAAACTACACATTAGATAACAAAGGTTTAGTGTGTTTGTGTTAATATTATCATACTGTTTTGTAATTCCTTTATTTGCGGCGCGCGCGCGCGCGCACGCGCACGCCCCCCCCCACGCACGCACGCACGCGCGCGCCACACGCACACCACACACACACACACACACACACACACACTACTTGATCTAGTTTTCACAGATAATGTGTTAGATATTGAAAAAATTTAGTATGTACCACCAACTGGAAAGAGTGACCACTGTGTGTTGTTGATGGAGTATATCATTGAAGATATTCTTCCTGAGAGTAGAGGCACTGAGGACATGAGGAAGAACTATCCGAAAGGAGATTACATCAAAATGAATGAGCTTTTTGCAGTTCTTGACTGGAGAACCGTATTTTAAAACAAATCTGTACAAGAAATGTATGACATCTTTTGTGAGAAATATGGGAAGATAGTAGATTGCTGCATACCTGTCACCAAAGTAGGTGTAATTCATGCCAGAGAGAAATGGTTCGATAATGGGTGTAAAAGAGCTAAGGAGTGGAGAGACAAATGCTGGAAAAGGTATAGGAGGAGAAAAAACATAAATGCCTGGCAAACCTACAAAAGAGCAAGAAATGACTACTTAAGTAAAAGGAGAGAGGCAGAGAGAGACTATGAGAGGGACATCACCAGGAAGGCTAAAGAAAATCCCAAGCTTTTCCACAGCTTTATCAGAGGAAAACTGAAGGTAAAAGAACAGGTTTTAAGGCTAAAGAGAGCGGATGGAAGCATCACTGAGACGGATGAAGAGATCTGCAAAGAATTGAACAAGGAGTTGCAGTCAGTATTTACAGTAGAAAATACCCCACCCCCTCAGATTGCAGTGATAGAAGCTCAAGGGCCGGTATTAGAGAACATCAACCTTACAGCCACAGAGGTATGCAAAGCGCTGATGGATTTAGATGTTCATAAAGCTACAGGTCCTGATGACATATCCCCTCATGTGCTTAAAAAATGCGCACTAAGTATCATATTTAAAAAGTCACTGGAGTCAGGGGAGATTCCAAGATGCTGGAAACAAGCAAATGTGATACCTATCTTCAAAAAGGGAAGGAGGGATACGGCTCTGAACTATAAACCAGTTTCCTTGACCAGCATAGTTTGCAAAGTTATGGAGAAACTACTAAGGAAACATATCTCTCTTCACTTGGAATCCTTCAACTTTTTGTCAGTGAGGCAACATGGCTTCAGAGAAGGTAGATCAACAGTTAACAAACTTATTAGAATTTTCTGATGAGGTAAGCCAAATCTTACAGGAAAGAGAGGGCTGGGCAGATTGCATATTCCTAGACTTCCAGAAAGCGTTTGACACTGTTCCACATGGGAGACTTATTAGGAAGCTGCAATCAATGGCTAGAATAGGTGGAAATATTTTGGAATGGATAAAAACTTACTTAGAAGGAAGGGAACAGAGGGTTAGAGTAAGACACTCAGTGTCTGAATGGAGAAGAGTTAGTAGTGGAGTTCCACAGGGTTCAGTTTTAGGGCCACTTTTGTTCCTTGTATATGTAAATGACCTACCAGAGTCTGCAAATTCATTCATGAATATGTTTGCAGATGATGCAAAGATTGTGAAGAAAGTAAAAAACGAGAACAATGGTAGAGAACTTCAGGAGGATCTAAATAATCTGCATGAGTGGTCAGAAAAGTGGCTAATGAAATTCAATACTTCAAAATGTAAGGTAATGAGAATGGGTACAAGTGCAAGAAGGCCCAAGCTTGAATACTCGGTGGCTGGAGTACAACTTCAAGAGACAGAAAATGAGAGAGATCTAGGAGTAAAGATACTGGCAGATTTGTCTCCAGAAATACATATAAATGGCATAGTAAGGGCAGCATATGCATTCTTATCAAATGTAAGGGTAGCCTTCAGGCACATGGACAAGGAAATGTTCAGAAATATTTATGTAACCTATGTGAGGCCAAAACTCGAATATGCAGCCCCCTTTTGGAATCCGCACTTGAAAAAGCACATAGCTAAGCTTGAAAAAGTTCAAAGACATGCCACGAAACTGGTGCCAGAAATACGCAATCTCAGTTATGATGAGAGGCTGAGGGAATTAGACTTACCATCACTCGAAGCTAGAAGAGTGAGGGGGGATATGGTGACAGTCTTTAAATTCCTTCATGGTTATGATAGAGTGGATAGGGATCGATATTTTGATATGGCTGGCTCTAGAACTAGAGGTCATAGTTTGAAGCTTCGTAAGAAAACTTCTTTGCGTGATGTAAGAAAATACTTTTTCAGTGTAAGAGTAGTTGATAATTGGAATTCGCTAAGCGAGGAGGTAGTTAATGCTATCTCAATCCATAGCTTTAAGGACAGGTATGATAAGTATCACTAAGTATAAAATGGAACCGATCAGGAGACGGGAAGATACGAGCTTTGGGCTCTTTCCCGTAAACACAATTAGGTAATCACACACACACACACACACACACACACACACACACACACACACACACACACACACACACACACACACACACACACACGCCCGCCCGCACACACATACGCACACAGACACACACTGAGCTCGATGCTAAGTCTGCCTTCACTTACATTTCTTTTTCTATGCCTATATCCATACAGATTTTCTTTTCATATTCGTTACACATCATCCAGTATCCCTTCACATCTGACAAGTCACAACACCCCCCATCTGTTTCTATTTTGCCGTCTTCGAGTCCAGCCGCACTGAGGGCAATATTCTTTGCCCATCTTGGTGTCGCACTCATAAAAACTACACACACACACACACACACACATACACACACACTCATATATATATATATATATATATATATATATATATATATATATATATATATATATATATATATATATATATATATATATATATATATATCAGATTCAGCAAACTTCTTAAATAAAAATTGTATATATAGCTTATATAACCTAATAAAATATCACATAATCTTTACAAATTTAATCTAAAGGTATTAATCTTGCTCTGTCATAAGGGAGAAATATCAATTTATCATGCTTGAATTGCACATTTCTAAAAGGTAGACTTATCGTCAAAATAGAGGTCAGCCAGTCTGGTATGCTTCAAAACAAGGTTTGATATGTGCTACATATCAAACTTGACTTACAAATGTCAAGATACTGATTCAAATTATCAGAATTTGAGCTTTATATATATATATATATATATATATATATATATATATATATATATATATAAAATATACATATAAAATTTAAATATATATATATATATATATATATATATCTATATATATATCTATATATAAATATACATATAAAATTTAAATATATATATATATATATATATATATATATATATATATATATATTATACATATATAATTGAAATAAATAAATATATAAATATATATAATATACATATATAATTGATATATATATATATATATATATATATATATATATATGAGTATATGTATACATGCATGTACGTAAACATATACATACACACGCACGCACGCGCCTTTTTTTTATATCCAAACTTAAATTTGAAATGCAAAATAGAAAACTATTAAGTATGTTCGTAAAACGCGACTTAAAAGTGTCAGACTTTCTATTTGAAATATCAAAATATATGAAATTACGAGTCAAGTGAGTAAATGAACGAAGTCACGAATTCAAAATGTAATACTTTCAGTTTGAAGTGCTAAAATATAACATATTAACGCTTAAAAGTGTCAAGACACGACTTAAAATTAGCGAAACTCTGATTTCTGGAGTAAAAAAAAAAAAAAAATAAATAATATATATATATATATATATATATATATATATATATATATATAATATATATATATATATATATATATATATTAATTTGAAATGTGCCAAAACACAGCTTGATAAGGTCAAAGGTTCAGTTTAATAAAATTATTTCATGGGTGTTAAGCACGGATTAAAGGTATAATTTAATTTTGAAGTATCAAAGAATAAACAATCACTTTAAAATTCATTTTAATTTCCGATTGTCAATATAAAATTACGTTTGAAGGGTGTTAAAACACATCTTTATAATTATCATGATTTCAATTTAGTGTCCAAATACGAAAAAAAAAAAAAATATTTGAAATGTGTCATAACTAAAGTCTTGTACGAAAACATAACAATTATGTGTTGAGTCAAAAACACGCCATTAACATAATATACATTCAATTCTAAGTGTCAAAATATAAAAATTTAAAACTGAAATACGTCTAAACACGACTCTTTTAAGTTATAAGATTTATGTCTGAAGAGGCAAATATCAAAATACATGTTTAAACTGGGTCAAAACACGCTTTCATACTATAAGCTAAAATATCACAATCTAAACTTGAAATGTGTCAAAACACGACAACTTAATATCAAGTAGATGCGATGCGTACCTGGTAAAATAGTATCTTAGAGATTTCTTGTTTCCAATAGGGGCATTAATGGCTCTCCAGCAATATTTATGACCTGATAAGAGAAAAAAAATAGTACACTTCAAAAGCATGCCCACACATTATATATATATATATATATATATATATATATATATATATATATATATATTATAATATATATATATATATATATATATATATATATATATACATACATACATATACCTTGGCTGTTTCCCCCTTTAATTGGGGGGTAGCCGACATCAAGAAAGGAAAACAAATAGGGGGATTACTTTGCTCTATGGGCAATGACGAGGGAGCTAGCGACCGTTCAGATGGCACTGCTGGAGTGCCACAGCCCATCCTCCCGGCTCTTCCACAACCTGTGTCGCTTCACAACTGCCAGCTCCTCCTACTGCCCCTACCACAGGGCTATCTCTGTAAGATGCAGCCCCGTGGTAACAGCAGATGCCCATCAGAGCCGCGTCACATTCGCTCACCACTCATTCCTAGTCCTAGCACGCTCGCTTGCTTCCCTCACATCCATCCTCCTATCATTCAGGGCTCTCCTTACTCCATCCATCCATCCAAAACCTAGGCCTCCCTCTAGCATTTCTCCCATCAACTCTCGCATTCATCACCTTTTTCAGCAGCCTTTCAGCATCCATCCTTTCCACATGGCCAAACCATCTCAGAACATTCATATCTACTCTGGCTGCAATTTCTCTCCTCACACCCATTCTTGCTCTCACCACTTCATTCCTAACCCTATCCAATTGAGATACACCAATCATACTCCTCAGGCATTTCATCTCAAACACATTTAGTTTCCGTCTCTCACTTACTTTCTTACCCCATAACTCTGATCCATACATCACGGTTTCACAACCACTTTCTCATACAAAACTTTCTTAACATTCATTTCCAACCCTCTATTCTTCATCACTCCTTTCAATGCACCCAACACTTTACATCCTTCATTCACTCTGTGACACACATCTGCTTCCACTCCACCATTTGCAACTATAACCGAGCCTAAATACTTAAACTGATTAACCTCCTCAAGTGTCTCTCCATTCAACATAACATTCAATCCAGCGCCATCCTCATTTCTTGTACACCTCATAACCTTACTCTTTCCCACATTCACTCGCAGCTTCCTTCTCTCACACACCATTCCAAATTCTGACACTAACTGACACAGCTTTTCCTCTGAATCTGCCACCACCACAGTATCATCTGCAAACAGCAACTGATTAAGCTCCCACTCGTTATCATCCCTATCTACCATTCTCAAACCTCGACCACGCACTCGCTCATTCTCCTCTCTTACAACTCCATCAATATACAAATTGAACAGCCATGTTGACATCACACATCCCTGTCTCAGTCCCACACTCACTGGAAACCACTCACTCACTTCATTCCCTACCCTAACACAAGCTCTACTACCCTCATACAAACTCTTCACTGCATGCAACAATTTACCATTGATTCCATATAATCTCAAAACATTCCACATAGCCTCTCTATCAACTCTATCATATGCTTTCTCCAGATCCAAAAATGCAAAATACACATCCTTACCCTTTGCTAAATATGTCTCACATAACTGCCTAACTATAAAAAAATCTGTTCTATACAACCTCTACCTCTCCTAAAACCACTCTGCACTTCCGCGATCACATATTCTGTCTTATCCCTAATCCTATTAACCAGTATCCTACCATACACTTTTCCTACCACACTCAACAAACTTATACCCCTAAAATTACTGCATTCATACATATCTCCCTTACCTTTGTATAGGGGCACTATACAGGCAATCACCCAATCCACTGGCACCAATGACAACATAAAGCATATATTAAACACTCTCACTAACCATTCCAATGCAGTCACACCCCCTTCTTTCAACATCTCCACTCTCACACCATCCATTCCAGGTGCTTTACCTGCTTTCGCTTCATACATTGCCCTTTTCACCTCCTCTCTTGTAATCTCTCTCTCATTTTCATCTCCCATTACTGGCCCTTGAACCCCTCCCACTGCCACTATAGCTGCCTCTCTATCTTCCTCAACATTCAGCAAGCACTCAAAATATTCTGCCCATCTAATCCTTGCATCGTTCCCTCTTAACATCTGTCCATTCACATCTTTCACTGTCTCTTCCATCCTCGATCCACCCTTCCTTGCTCTCTTCACTTCTTTCCAAAACTTCTTTTTATTCTCCTCATATGACCTACTAAAATCCTGTCCCCACCTAACATTTGCCAACCTCTTCTCTTCCTCTACCTTCCGCTTGGTTTCCACATTTTTCTCCCTATATCTTTCATATTTCTCCCTACTTTTACACTGCAGCCATTCCTCAAAAGCCTCTTTCCACACACATCACTTGCATGTCCCACAAAACATTCTTTCATCAACCCCCATTCCTCCCCTAACTCCCCAACTTCTCTTTCTTTCACCCTGTCATATGCCACTCTCAACCTGTCCTGATATTCCTGTCTCTTCTCTGGCTTTTTCAACTCTTCCACCTTCACTATTTCCCTTCTACATCCCCCCACACTATTTCCCCACTCTTTTGCTAGTACCACTTTTGCGTCAACCAAAAAATGATCAGACATCCCAGCAGCCACACCCCTGAATGCATGTACATCTTTCACTCTACCAATCATGCTCTTTGCTACCAACACATAATCCATCAATGCTCTTTCTTTCACTCTTCCATTTGCCACTCTCATCCATGTATACTTATTTATTAACTTCTTCTTAAATAAACTATTACCTATCACCAACTCTTGCTCCACACACATATCTAACAGTCTCTCGTCATTCCCACCTGGTACCCCATACTTTCCTACAACACCTTCTATCTCCATCACCAACTCTGGCATTCAAGTCACCCAACACAACTACACAATTCCTTCTACTCAGACCATCCACACATCTAGTTAACTCATTCCAGAATTCATCCCACTCTTCCTCACATCTTTCACATCCTGGCCCATACGCACTAACAAAAGTCCAACATTCCCTTCCTATCCTAGCCCTCACCCACATCAGCCTAGATGACTCTTCTTTCCATTCCACTACCTGATTTACCATCCATTCACACAGCAATAATGCCACACCTTCTCTCGCTCTCCCCCTTTCAACCCCAGACACCCTACCCGTCACATCACCAACTGCCACTTCTCCTTTTCCTTTCATATATATATATATATATATATATATATATATATATATATATATATATATATATATATATGTGTGTGTGTGTGTGTGTGTGTGTGTGTGTGTGTGTGTGTGTGTGTGTGTGTGTGTGTGTAGTCACCGTGGCTCAAGCGGTAGCGTCCGCGTCTATTAGGCGTCAGGTCGAGGGTTCGCGCCCCGTCACGGTCTGAGGTTAGCAAGGGCATGCACTCAGGGCAACCGTCCTAGCCCTTGGTAGAAAAGGGAGTCCGTGACGTAAAACCTTAACATATGTGTGTGTGTGTATATACGTACATTATGAATATGAATATATATATATATATATATATATATATATATATATATATATATATATATATATATATATATATATATATATATATATATATATATATATATATATATATATATATATGTATATATATATATATATATATATATATATATATATATATATATATATATATATATATATATATATATATATGTATATATATATATATATATATATATATATATATATATATATATGTATATATATACATATATATATATATATATATATATATATATATATATATATGTATATATATATATATATATATATATATATATATATATATATATGTATATATATATATATATATATATATATATATATATATATATATATATATATATATATATATATATATGTATACATATATATATATGTATATATATATATATATATATATATATATATATATATATATATATATATATATATATATATATATATATATATATATATATATATATATGTATATATATATATATATATATATATATATATATGTATACATATATATATATATATATATATATATATATATATATATATGTATACATATATATATATATATATATATATATATATATATATATATATATATATATATATATATATATATATATATGTATACATATATATATATATATATATATATATATATATATATATATATATATATGTATACATATATATATATATATATATATATATATATATATATATATATATATATATATACATATATATATATATATATATATATATATATATATATATATATATATATATATATATATATATATATATACATATATATATATATATATATATACATATATATATATATATATATATATATATATATATATATATATATATATATATATATACATATATATATACATATATATATACATATATATATACATATATATATATATATATATATATATATATATATATATATATATATATATATATATATATATATATACATACATATATATATATACATACATATATATATATATATATATATATATATATATATATATATATACATATATATATATATATATATATATATATATATATATACATATATACATATATGTATATATATATATATATATATATATATATATATATATATATATATATATATATATATATATATATATACATGCATTAACACATCGTTAGGTTTTGTTCAAATCTGTGAATGTTCGTATGTCTGTTGTTCGTAATTAGGGGAGCGTCTGTATATATATATATATATATATATATATATATATATATATATATATATATATATATATATATATATATATATAGTATATATATATAGTATATATAATATATATATATATATATATATATATATATATATATATATATATATATATATATATACAAAGACGAAGTGATTCCGTTCTCATCTTTCCTTTTCGTTTTTTCCTCCTGAAAATTCCTCTTCCATCTTAAAAAGTCATCCATCCCAACACCTTTCCCTCGAGGCAAATACAAGGTCATAGTAAACACAGGAGGTGAACACCTGTACTCTTATAAATACGCCTTGAGCTCGCACACCCTCTTTCCTTTTGCACACACACACACCTCTCTAATTCTTTGTTAATCCAATAATTTTATAACTCCCTAATCAATATTAAATTATATATATATATATATATATATATATATATATATATATATATATATATATATATATATATATATATATATATATATATATATATATATTAATGACGTAAATTAATTTATGACAATAAAAATCTTAATAACAATAGTAATAAATAAATAAATGTGAAATTAAAGATGAAATACGACATTACACTAGGAATAAACGTATATACTGAACTTTGAAGTGATTCAGCATCCTATGACCCCATAATACACTCCAGGAGAGCTACCACAACACAGTGAGGTCTTTGGCATCTCGGCTAACGTTATGCAGGTGGAGAACGGCACCATCTCTGCTGATACATGAGCAATGTGGTAGTGCCGAGTGTCATCTTCTTAAACTAGGTGTAGGTACCTAAAATGCTTAATAGGGAAAGAAGCATTGCTCGTGGTTCCCTGTCTCCTAGCCGTACTAAAACATTTTTGTATTATGCTCACTGTGTAATATTTTCATTTATTTACTCATATATTAATTTATTTATATATCTGCTACTGTATATACTTTTCTATTAATTAATTTATCGATTATGTATGAGAGCTGCGTAAAAGGCATCGTTGCCATTATCGAAGCCTGAGCCCTGGAAAGTACTGTTCCACAATGAGTTCCACAAACCATATGGAGTAAACAAAGCTGACTAAAGCTACTTAACAATCACTCGAAGGTCACCACTACCTATTTCTTCTTGCTCTCCCCAATGGTTTTGGCAAAGTAATTTTATGACCCCTCACTTATAACATGTGACACACACTGGGGACTTACTTTAAATGCTAATGCAATGCATCATTGGTCATTCTGCTATTTTAATAGCATACTTGACAACAGAAGACAGAGCAAAATCCCATGAAGGTGGAGATGGCAGTTTCCGAAAATGCTGGTCTGCTCAGTTTATTATATCATACGGTATATATACATTGCTGTTTGTTTGCTTACTCTTAGTTTGGCGTTGTTTTATCTTGAATTTATAAAACAAAATTATATTATAATCACTATTAATTACCATTATTATTACACGGTGAACTAAAACACTACACGTATTTAAGTAAATACATAGTTTGGATGTTGGTATGATAACAAAAGAAGGAGGGAGAAAGAGAAAACGGAAAGATACGATAGAGCCAACACGAAGACAGACAATGAAGAAGAAGAAGAAGGAAAGGAAAAAATTAAGAATATTAAGTTAGAAGAAGAAGAAGAAGAAGAAGAAGAAGAAGAAGAAGAAGAAGAAGATCTGGTGGTGGTGGTGGTAGTATTGCGTAAACCCAATCTTCCCAGTAATGAGCTCTGTCAGGCCGTCGTTTAGAAAAAGGGGTTGGGGGGGAGGGAAGATCGTGATTATAAGAAATGAAAGAGGATTGACGAGAGAGAGAGAGAGAGAGAGAGAGAGAGAGAGAGAGAGAGAGAGAGAGAGAGAGAGAGAGAGAGAGAGAGAGTTGAATTTGTCCTTCGTGCTATCATGTCATAAATACTTAAAAATGGGTATACGATGATGGTGATGATAATAATAATAATAATAATAATAATAATAATAATAATAATTATTATTATTATTATTATTATCATTATTATTATCATAAATGTTATAGATAATAATAATAATATAATAATAATAATAATAATAATAATAATAATAATAATAATAATAATTATAATATTGTATACATACATAAATATACATAGCCTAATTCCCCCTTGTAAGGGGGGTGGCCGAGACAAGAAACACATTCACCACGATGGACACATACCTCAACTACTCCTCTCAGCGCCTTTGGGATATAGGGTTGCCACATTTCCCCTCCTTCCACCCTGCTTCGGTCATCCACAAGCTAGGTGTGCATCCACTCATCCACTCCTTGAAACGTGCCACCCAAGATACTTAAAATCAACTTCTTCAAGCAACTCCCGTTCAATCCTACATTCAATCTGTCAAAATTAACACTCCTCATGCATCTCATTACTTTACTTTTACCAATATTCACGAGCAACTTCCTACTGTCAAACACCCTAGCAAAATTAGTCACCAAAAGATTCAGTTCATTCTCTGTATCAGCCACCAATACAGAATCAGCCGCAAATAGCAATTGATACAGTTTCCACAACCTTCCATGCTAGTTCCAAGGCTTTGTCTAACACTTTCATTTAGGCTACTTCCCTTACCACTCCATCCATATATACCTTAAACAACCATGGAGACATTACACAACTTTGATGTAACCTGACATTCACCTCAGATCAATTACTTATACCATTCCCTACTCTCACACATGCTCTAATATTCATGTGAAAACTCTTCACTGCTTTCAACAAACTTCCACTTATTCCATACGGATGCAATACACTCAACAACCCTCCTCTATCAACCCAGTCATACGATTCCTCTAAGTCCATATAAGCCCAAAATGTATCCTCTTCCTTTCCTGAACCCACACTGTTCCTCCCCCAGTCAATCTCTCCGAACCTTTCCTAATTCTCTCAATTAACACTTCCATATACCTTAGCAACGACACTCAATAAACTAATTCCTTTAAAACTAATACACTCATAGTTATCGTGTTTTCCTTTATAAAGTGGAACTATGCATGCACTCCTCCATTCACCTGGGACACTCCCTTTCCTAAAACATTCATTTAACAACCTAATCATGCATTCTAGTAATGCCTCCCCACCTTTTGACAAGCATTCTACATGACACCCATCTATCACTGGTGCTTTTCCTGCTTTCATTGCTCTCAATGCCAAATGTACTTCCTCTTTTGTTACTTCTCTATCATTCTCGCCACCTAACATTGGCATTCTTCATTCATGTCCCACAGCCACAATCTATGCCTCATTATCATCTTCCTCATTTAGCAGTTCCTTGAAATCCTCAGATCATTTCTCTCTCACTTATCTACTAGCAATTGCCTATCTGCTCCTTTCACCCTCTCCTCCGTACAAGATTTACCTTTCCTTACTCTTTTCACTTCCTTCCAAAACATCTTTTTATTCCTTTCAAAATTCTCCTCTTTCTTCACTTTTCTTCCACTCTCACTGTACTTTCTACTAAATAATGATCACATATGCCACCAATAGCACCTTGCAGTACATTCACATACAATATTCTTCCAATCACCCATTTGTCGACTACAGCATAATCCATTAATGCTCTGTTAACTACTCTACCATTATCTACTCTGACCCATGTATACTTGAGCATATTCCACTTTTAAATACAGTACTGAGAATCAATATCTCTCAATTCCTACAAGGTATTCCATACTTCCCAATAACACCATCCACTGGCTCATTCCCTACTCGAGCATTCAAATCTCCTATCAACACTACATTCACATTCATTCCCAGGTCTCTCAGATGCTCGTTCAATTTCTTCCAAAATTCTTCTCTTTCTTCCTCACTTCTTTCTCTGCCAGGGCCATATGCGCTCACAAACGCCAAAACCTCGTATTCCAATCTCATTTTAGCCTCTAGTTATTTGAAATGAACGTCTTTCCATTTCACCACACTCCTACTAACCCCTTCACTTACTAACAGAGCCATTTCCTTTCTTCCTCGCCCGCTCTCAACTTTAAACACCCTACCTATCACACTCCCCAATGTCACCTCACCATTTCCTTTCATCTTAGTTTCACTCAGGCAAGCACATCCATCTTTCTCTTCACAAACATACTCCCTATCTCCTCCCTCTTACTTTTACTTACACCACAATCATGCACATTCAGAGATCCGATTAATAGGGTTCTGGATGAATCTCTCCTGCCATAATACCCTACGTCACTTGGCTGTTTGTAGGAATACGATACAGAGGAGGGGATTCTTATTCCCCTACTCCGCCCCATTAGTCTACTTTTATGACACGCAGGGAAACACGGAGGAAGTATTCTACACCCTCTCTCAGAGGGAAAAATAGTAATACTTATACTACTTCTATTACTACTTATAAAAAAAAAATATATACTTTACAAAAACGTTAACAATAATAAAATTACAAGGATATTGGATTTCATTTAGATCATCCATTGCATTTATCAGGCTCCTCTAGTTCCCTACTTATGCGCTCTACCAGTGAACTACCGCAGCCCTCTTTTATGAAGTATAAGAATGATTAATAATACAAAACCTTCGATTAATACTAACGTTCATCATTTGTTAAGGTTGTGGAAGTCCTTATAACATCAGTGGGATATGACCTCTTGTCCAAATTTATATAATATAAAATGACAACAGATAAAAATTTTTAAATAACAGAGATATTGGTCGCAGTGTGTTACGGTTGAGGACACCCTAGTAACTGCCAGTTACAAGTACCAAGTCATTAGAGGTTTAAAATTTAATCTCAATGTCCATTAATCAACGACGTTTTAGCCTTTAATTAAACTCAAGTTTTACCTGTAATCATACCAGACTGCGATGAGTGAGCTAAAGACCTACATACCAAGGTATTTTAAACCAGATATACCTGTCCACGCACATACGCGCTGTGTGAGTGTGTGTTTGTGCATGTGTATGCTTAAGTGTTTCTTCTCCTGTAATCATAGAAGACAGAGATGGGAGAGATAACAAACATCAAAAGACTTTTAGAACAATATAACATATGTCGGCACACAGATGCGTCTGTTTTTTTTTCACATGCATTCATACAAGATTGAGATAAGCGAGCCAAAGACTTCCAAAGTTTAAAGATACATGCCTGTCGGTGTATAGAAGAGTCTTAGTATGCGTGCGCGCGTGAATGCATGTGTGTATTATCACCATTATTCATATGAGCGAAATACGGAGAGCTGAGACGAATACTAACGACAGGATCAGTACTGATAAAATATACCTGTCCACGAACATATGTGTGTGTTTTCACC
>JAXCGZ010019614.1:30000-37500 GCA_037179515.1 Halocaridina rubra
AACAAAGTTTATAACACCTTCGTCGCATGAAATACATTGAGAACACAACTTCAATAGTGAAGATGGTGAGAGGACTTCACAAGACATTTACCCTCCAGTGAATATGAAGCTTTTCAGCAAATTTGAGCAGTCACCTATTCTCCCTGTGAAGGAAGAAGAAGAAAATAATGTTACATAACACAGGACTCAAAAAATCCATATTGCAAAACAAGCCAAAATGTGTGAAATGAAGGTGTTGCTCACGAAATAAAATTCTGCGAAACAGGAGTCACTGGACGAGCAAACACGTCGTGTTTTTGCAGTAACAAGTAAAAATAGTCTGCCTGGGAATGTAGAAACTGCTCTGTACATAAAACCGTGGACAAGAAGATAAAGCAATCTTCTTGAACAGACAGTGCTTCAAGAAAGTATGCATGAAAGCCATACGAATCTGCCAGAAGTATCATCTGAACTGCTTGTCAATATTAACAATATCATAACAAAAAAAAGAAGAAATAAGAGAATATCTTGTACAGCTTTTTCAGATTACCAAATCATTAAAATATGACTTAGCCTGCCACATCAAGAAATGGAAGAGAAAATCCAAAAGATAGAGAGGGGTAAATATATTTCCTCACGGTACATCATGATGCAAAGTAACTAAAATGATACCGTCATACCACAAATAATGAGAGAGGTTTGCTGGCAACAGCAACGAAAACAGCAGCAGGAAAAAAAAGTCCTGAACTCCACATAGGAGGAATAGAAAGTCAAGGGAGAAGGAAGACGTGAACATGGGGATAGAAAGAGCAACTGGATAAGAAGGCAGACGAAGAGAAAGCAATGAAGAGCCCATCCAGTGAATCACGAAGTGTATGGATGAGTAAGAACCTAGACTTCGAAGTTGTAGCTTAGAACATACAAGCTCTAAGAATACGATTAAATTACATAATTCATTATATTTAAAAGGAAGACCCATCTGTTGTGTGCTTGTAAGAAGTCTTACACAAACATGATAAATAATTCGTCTTCCACAAACATAATAAATATTTCATAAGTGGTTATACTAAATATGCTTACGACACTAGACAAGGTTTAGCTCTCTTTATAAAAATAAGGTCCATTATACATTTAGTGGAAACAGTGTTGATACTAATTACAATGGTAGTTGCAATATTAGTAATGCTTCCATTACAAAAAATCCCTAATCAACCTTTTTACATACAACTTTTTGATATGAAACAAATTATGAATCCTGCCTTACCATACCCATGAATGTAGGAAGATATTATACATGAATGGGACTTTTGCAGTTGCAATGGAAAGAAACTCCATTCTTTTATGAACAACAACATAATGGTGTTCGGACAAAGAGTAGCGCAAACCCAGGGGGACAAATGGATTATGTATTGCGACGAGGTATGCAGACTGAAGAATTCTGTGTTACAAGATTGGACAATCATTATCTGATCACTGAGCATTCGTATGCAATGTGTCTCTAGATATTTCATATCAACATTGTCATAAACTTAAAAGAAAATAATATTCCTATCAGCCTTGTATAAATTTAACAGGTTAAGAAACATAAAATATATTAGTCTCTCAAATATATTTTTTATGATACATATATAAAAGAACCAAAGTAAAATAAGCCAGTCAGTCAAATATTGAATGGAACCAAGATAATCAGTTGGTGGATTTTACAGCTCAAGTTGATCTAGAAGTAATGCATTATAGAAATGGTAATAATCCAGTATATTTGGTAAGTTTCTATGCCTACATAAACACCGAATATTCTTGGATATTCGTTAAACATGTCTTATTATCCCCTCACATCTGAGAGGTCATAATACTCCCCATCTCTGTTTCTCATTGTCTTCGTGCCCAGGCCCGATGAGGGCAGATTTTTTTTTTCCGTCCTGGGCTCACAATCATAGAAAAACTATATTTTTAAAACTTGGATCATATCGAGAACTTTAAAATAACATTCGCATTAAGCATTTTCACACGCTTCTGCCAAGTATTAATGCAGAGTACAAAAACATGACACGCAATTAAAATACTCAATAGAATAAACTAGCATAACAGAGTCAAGAGATTCAAAATCAACTGCAGAAGAACTGGTTGCTTACTATCCAAAGACCTTCTCTTTAAGCAATATAATACAAGACTTTCCAAGTGCAAGAAATGTATAGACACTTCAACATTGAAAGTGCACATACAAGAACAATATAAACACACAAATTTTTTTTATTACAATGCACTATCTTTTGAAAGAAGTACTGCTTTAGGGGAGGATGATATAACATACTAAGAGATTCGCTACACAAATGATAAAATCTGTGATGGGATTAATCCAGTGCAACTCCTTTCTAGTCTTAGAAATCAAGAAGGCATTCTTCCAAAAAAAAAATAGATAAAAATAATCATTCGACCACTTAGGGAGATTTCTTAAACAGTGTAAACCTAGGATACCATATTGTTAGTAAGCTAGACACACACAAATGGATTTCATACACGCATCTGACACGGTTCTGTGTATGGCTAGGATCTCGATTTCTTAAACAGTGTAAACCCAGGATACCATATTGTTAGTTAGCCAGACACACAAATGGATTTCATAAACTCACCTGACGCGGTTCTGTGCATGGCTAGGATCCCGTACGGGATCCTAGCCATTTAGCACTCAAAATCCTCCGCCTTATTTTCTCTTCATCTGAATATTATTCGTGTTTCTCTGATCCTTAATTTAGGTAATAAACTTTCTCCATAAACCCACAACCCTAATTTCTTTCTTGCCTTCCCTGCCCTCATTTACAGACAGACAAAAGATGAGGAACGTAAGAGCCCCCGGCAATGAATTGGAAAATGCTGCTGGTGGGGAGGGAGGTGGTAAAGGGGGTGAGGAGGAGGGAATGGAAGCATAGATGGGGGAGTGTGTGTGTGTATGGAAGGGCATAACAGACGAGAGTATAGAAGGTGGGAAAGGGGCAGACGTGAGGAAATTAACTTTACGAAACATGAAAAATATATTTCTCTCTCTCTCTCAATCCGTGAATATTTTGTCGTTTGTCATTTTATGTGTATTTATCCCCATTCGAGTGGAGGTGGGTAGTGACGGACTGGATCGGAGGAATTGACGCTGGCTGCCCTCCCTAATGCGACGCGGTGGGCTCGCACACGGGTTTGTCACTTCCAGTGCTGAGAGTTCTAACCAATGCTCTACAATTGCCCCTATTCTGCTATGGGATAGTATGGTTCCAAAATAGCGTGACTATTCTGATTTGTTTTAGCAGCTACAAATTAGGCTATAAAAGACTATTGGGAACATGATATCTAAAGCAAACTCATCATTTAAGGAGTTCATAAGTATTTTTCTTATGCAACGAAAATCTTCAGTAATGCATTTTAAGAACAGGAAAAAATAAATAAAAAGCAAGAGTAAAATTCTCTGAGGCATTATACCGAGCAAAACTTCATATATATATATATATATATATATATATATATATATATATATATATATATATATATATATATATATATATCACCCAAGAGAAATATACTTTTTGGAGTTCATAGAGAATAAGGACCTGTAATTTTTATAGGTGCTAATGCTTCAGTTGGTCATTACTGATAAAGGCCAAGCTCAAATTTTAACCTAACCTAACCACCGATGAAAGTCGGGTCCCAATTCTTCACGAGTTTATTTTTTTTCTAAATCGGTGGGGATTTCGACACTCCATGGCCGCTTTCACACCAAAGTGATACGTCGCACGTGGCACGCCAATTGAAAATGAACATCCAAAAATATATGAAACCTTTCACACAGAAGTGGCGTGGCACATGGGATGTGTCACGCCAATTCTGTGTTAAAGGTTTCATAGATTCCAGGATGTTCATTTTAACTGGCATGCCACGTGCGACGTGCCACTTTGGAGTAAAAGCGGCCCAAGATGTCGGAAAGTCGTCTGACGCGAGCGTAGATTCCACTTTGCCTACTAACACAATTAATCCTTCAACTGCCATCTCTAGATCAGGAATCTCCCCAATTCAAATAACCATCAGCACAATAACAACAGCCTACTCTTTCTCCTCCATCCTCCCCCAACATACAACCCTCCCTCCACCTCAAACATCTTCATCCCGAAGAGAGGGAGGAATAAGGGGAGGGAGATGAGGAGGAGTATATGCAACGTTGCCACATCTTACACACAACAAGGACAGATGTGAAGTTGGTAGGCACCTAAATCGATTTTTCCTCAGAGTTGTTCCACTCACATCGTCTTCTCTCCCACATACGAGCTCTCTCTCTCTCTCTCTCTCTCTCTCTCTCTCTCTCTCTCTCTCTCTCTCTCTCTCTCTCTCTCTCTCTCTCTCATATGATATAACAACTAAAATATATGAGGAAAGCAGTACCTATATGAAACCAATTTGAAACCAACATATTTAAGTAAAAAATATAAATATTTTGAAATTACAACTAATAATAATAATAATAATTATTATTATTATTATTATTATTATTACTATTATTATTATTATTATTATTAATATTATTATTATCATCATTACCAGAACTACAGAGTACAAGTGCCTTGTAATATTAAAAAGTTCTGGTTTTTCACTAACAGCGACACGAGCTTATAGTGCAAGTCACTATACAGTATTCCAAATTGTGATAATTAGCACTATCATCAAAATTATTATTATTATTATTATTATTATTATTATCATCATCATTATTTACATTATCAATTCAAATTTTATGTGAGGAAGTCATCCTTTGTATGGTTAATGTATTTACCAATTCTATCTATAACAAAAAAATTACATGATAATCAACATATCCAAGGCTACACTTGTGTTGGCACCATATCTCCGTTTCATGTACTTAAACAATAATAATAATAATGATAATGATAATAATAATAATAATAATAATAATAATAAAAAATAATAACTACAAAAACAACAACAATAATAATAATAACAACAACTATAATAATAATAATAATAATAATAATAATAATAATAATAATAATTATTATTATTATTATTATAATAACGATAATATGTTTATTGAATGCAAGGTATACCATTATAATACGATATATGCTCCCATAAAAGAATATAAGAAGTAGAAAATTAAATTTTTATTTTAAATAAAACAAATTTTTGACAAATAAACAATGTTATAGACATTAATATCGGACACACAATATTTGAAAAAAAAAAAAAAAAAAAAAAAAAAAAAAAAAAAAAAAAAAAAAAATATATATATATATATATATATATATATATATATATATATATATATATATATATATATATTATATATGGCAAATATAATACACTACCAAAACAGAAGACGCGAAAAAAAAGCTACTGGCCTTCAAGAGGCTGTATCTAATCTCTATACATCAACACCATATTAATAGAATAAGTAATATGAGAATAAAAAAAGTAGGCCTAAAAGCATCTTCTCATTTGATACGGATGCTACCTAAATCTTCAACTTCGATGAAAACCGAGAGAGAGAGAGAGAGAGAGAGAGAGAGAGAGAGAGAGAGAGAGAGAGAGTAATAATAATAATAATAATAATAATGCTTTATTTCCAACATACATTGGGTATTCAAATATGGGTGTACAATTAAAATTTACAAGTAAAATCTTCCTTTAAGAGTAACTTCTTAAGATTATATTTAAAAGTATACACTGAACCAGCATTTTTTAGTTCTCTGGGAAGCTGATTATATAAATGAGGTCCACGAATGTTTATATCTCTTGAGCCAATATCAGTTTTAGACCTTCGTACTAATAAATCTTCCCCTTGACGGGTAGTTAACCCGGTAACTGAGCTTACTGTAGAAAAATTATACAAGCAATCAGGAATATTGTTTCTTAGTATATTAAAAACAAAGGTACATATATCAAAAACATATTTATCTCTAATCTTTATCCATTCTAGATCTTTTAAAACAGGAGAGATGTGCTCGTATTTTCTTACATTGCCAACAGCCACTCGTGCTGCAAAGTTTTGTAACTTTTGTATTCTTTGTAATTGAGTCTTATTTGTACATCCCCAAACTTTGAGACAGTAATTAATTAAACTCATAGCTAAGGACTGGACAATTATTATACGAGTTGATGTTTCAAATGAGTCTTTTACCCTATTTAGATATATTAGAGTACCCATTACTTTTTTATAAATTTCATCTATATGCATTTCAAAATTCATGTAACGGTCAAAATAGACACCTAGGTTCTTTACCGAGTTCATTGGCTTAATGATATTACCGTTAAAATTTATATGAAGATTGTCATCAACTTCTGATAATAATTGTCTGGATCCGATAAGAATAGATTGGGTTTTAGTTTCATTAAGTAACAGACCATTTTTTAGAAAGTAACGTTTAGCCATATACAAAATTTCTTCTGCTCTACGAATAATATTTTCTAAATCATTAATTTCTCCTTCAATTAAGATTTGAGTATCGTCAGCATATTGAATGACATAACAGTTAGGTAAATATTTTACTAGATCGTTTACATATATTAGAAAAAGTATAGGTCCTAGGATCGATCCCTGAGGGACCCCAAACAATACCTTCTTGGAACTTGAAACTGTATCTTTTATTCTGACTGACTGGTAGCGGTTTTTTAAATAGTTCTCGAACCAGCTTGGGTCAATGTTCATTTTTTTGCATTTTTCTAATAATATACTATGGTTTACACTATCAAAAGCTTTAGAAAGATCGAGTAGTAGTAGCAATGATATTTTCTTATTATCTATATTTTTGTATATTTCATCTGATATTTTCAATAAGGCAGTTTCAGTTGATAATTTTGGCCTGAAACCGTGTTGACTTTTTGCAATAAGTTTATTTTTTTCAAGAAACTCACTTAACTGATTTGCAACAATCTTTTCAAGTATCTTTGATAAAATTGGTAGTAAAGAGATTGGTCTATAGTTAGAGACGTCGTCAGGATTTCCATTTTTAAAACCAGGAATTACATGGGGATTTTTCCATAAATCTGGGTAGATATTGGTAACTATGGAAGTATTGATTATTACCGTCAGACTTGAAATTAAGAAAACGCGAGTTCAACTCTTGAATGTGGTTTGTACAGCTTCTCTCCACCAGATTCAGTTAAGGATGAGAATCAGAGAGTATCAATAGATTTATTTTTTTCAAATTAATATATGTGGGGTCTATTATAAACATACATAGATACATATATACACACACACACGCACTGTCCATCACTATTACTTCCAATTATGCCTTCACTCTCACTTCCAATTATCCCTCACTCTTACTTTCAATTATTCCCTTACTCTCACTTCCATTTATATCTTATTCAGTTCTGCCTCTGCCACTCTTCTAAAACAATAAACAACTCAAGATTCTGCTCTCTCTCTCTCTCTCTCTCTCTCTCTCTCTCTCTCTCTCTCTCTCTCTCTCTCTCTCTCTCTCTCTCTCTCTCTTCTCCTTGGAACCCGAGTCGACCCATCAC
>JAXCGZ010019615.1:10000-20000 GCA_037179515.1 Halocaridina rubra
AAATTTGGAAGTTTCATTCGTTCCAGAAACAATAAGTCGAGACAGATTTTTGAAAATAAAGCAATATTTTCATGTAGATGACAATTAAAATATAGTGAAAGGAAACAAGGCCACCAAACTTTCATACTTATGCCAGTTAATGAATTGAATAGCTATGCCAATGAGGAACATTTCACAATAAATTAAGTATTGGTGAATCCATGGTGCCATATTTTGACAACCTTAGTGCCAAGATGTACATAAAAAACAAACTCATTCGCTTTGGTTACAAGATTTAGACAATATGTTTAGATGATGGATATCCACATAAGCTGACTATCTACACAGGAAAAACTTCTGCTCTACGTCCTGAAGAATCTTTGGGACAAAGTGTTGTCATGGATTTATTGGATGAGGCCAAAGTATCATGAGATATATTTTGACAATTTCTTCACAAGTGCAAAATTGCTAGAATTGCTTACAGAGAAAGACTTTATTGTAATTGGTACTGTTCGAGGAAACAGAAAAATGGGGACTGTAAGTCAATGGTTACAAATAAAGAAATTAAGAAAACAGAGAAAGGCACTTACGAATATCGTTTTTTGTTGCAATGATGAAGTCTTTGTCTGCAAATGGCTTGACAATAGTAATATGAACATTGCAAGGAACCATTTCATACACAAGCCTGCTCGGAAAGTGAGGTGGTATGTCAGAAAGATAGTTAAAATTGAAGTAACACAGCCCAATATGATATGTTTATATAACAAAGGAATGGGAGGTGTGGATCTGATGGACCGCCTTTTAGGATATTACAGACCAATGATGAGAGGAAAACATTGGTGGTGGCCACTAATGACAAATCTGGTGAATATCTCCACTGTAGCAGCTCGGAAATTACATTGTGCTTCACACCCAGAAGAGGTACAAATGATGACACACCTTGAATTCAGACTAGAAATTGCATTGGTTCTATTGAGATCTGAAAGTAAACGACAATCAAAGGGAGGAAAACATACAGATTTGCCTGAGAATGTACGATATGATGTTGAAAATCAATTACCAATTTCTTGCAGTCAAGGTAGATGCGTTGTATGCCAGAAGAATACAAGATCAATGTGTGCAAAATGTAATCTGTGGCTTCATTACAGCAAGGAAACAAAGTGTTTTATTACTTACCACAAAAAATAATTTACTTTTAGATATTTTTTTTACTTTTGTATTGCATTGTAGTTTGATATAATTAGCACTCAGCATATCAGTATAAATGAGCTTTTATCAGGAATTTATCTTTGTGTTAACTCAGGGAACAATAGTAATAAGTTACAAAAATATATTTACCTTTCCATAGGTTTTTTGTGTTGTTTGTAATATGAAGTGAGCTATATTTCTTATATATGCAAAAAGGAACTTTTATCATGCATATACTTTCAAGTTAATACAAGAAACAAAAGAAATCAAAGTGCTTTTTATTCATCCCAAATTATTGCAAAAATCCATACCTCATCCTCCTAAAATTCTCTTATTTCATATAATTTCATTCAAACTTTTATATAGTCGTAACTGACGCTTCTTTAGGTCATAAATCAAGTTCTGAAGTACAAAAAAAGACTTCCGTATAATTTATCAGTTCAGGCAGTATAAGGTTAGAGCGATACAAGCAGAGAAAAATAGGAAAGCAATTTTCGAGAATTACAAATACTGCATGGGTGTGTGCGTGGATTTTATCATGCAACTTCTCCTTAGAATAGGATTTTTAGACTATGTAGAGACAATATTATATTTCTGAGTTTGCCATCCCATTTCCTAATGTGTTAATATCATCTCTCTGCATGGATATGTCATTTTGGAAAATTATTGCATTTCTAATATTCTGTGCTTGTATCACTTCAGCTTGTAAGATGAATCTTTTCCAAGAAAACCAGTGCAACAATGTTCTCTAAGGCGAACTACAGAGGATGATACATACAGATTAAGAAAAATAATGCCAACCTCAGAGACGTAATAATGTGTCTTTTTAAAGTTACAAGTATAGTGCAATGCTCTCTCATTTCGTGAATAAATGATATACATATATATATATATATATATATATATATATATATATATATATATATATATATATATATATATATATATATATATATATATATATATATATATATATATATATATATATATATATATATATATATATATATATATATATATATATATATATATATATATATATATATATATATATATATATATATATATATATATATATATATATATATATATATATATATATATATATATATATATATATATATATATATATATATATATATATATATATATATATATATATATATATATATATATATATATATATATATATATATATATATATATATATATATATATATATATATATATGAATTCAACTATATTGCGTGCGTTTGCATGGACGTTCAAGTCCGAAATCCAAATTTTAACGAGTGGTAAATATAAGCTTGTGATATATATATTCATGTTCGTTCTTGCCAATGTTATTCAACTTAATCCAATTTCCTTAATGAGACGTCGAGATCATTAGCCTTAATTGCATTATGCGACAACTCGTTAGTGAAATCGTCAGTAGTTAATTGCTGTTTATGGAGATTAAAGGAGTCCATTAATTTAAGTGGAGTGATTCGCAATTATGAGAGCAAACGTATAACGAGTCAAAACAAATTGTTCAGCCATAGATACTTTAATTTTAATGTTGTCTTTGAGGTTTCCCTTGCCATTATGATCCTATTTTAATCTGTCAACTCTGATGAAATGGTCTTTATCACTGTGATGAGTGAAGTCGAGCAGCCAGATGAAAACACTAGTTTGTGATGAACAATGAGCACTGAAATCCTTAATAAATTCATGGAATTTTAATGCTTAGCATATATATATATATATATATATATATATATATATATATATATATATATATATATATATATATATATATATATATATATATATATATATATGCAAAATAAACTGTTATATCACAGCACAATGTGAAGCAAAAAAGGCCCATAAATAAAACACAAAAAGAAGCGAAGATGTACTATATATTACGACTGGACTCCAGTCCTTTTCTGGAGTCCAGTCGTAATATATAGTACATTTTCGCTTCTTTTTGTGTTTTATTTATGGGCCTTTTTTTACTTCATATATATATATATATATATATATATATATATATATATATATATATATATATATATATATATATATATATATATATATATATATATATATATATATATATATATATATATATATATATATATATATATATATATATATATATATATATATATATATATATATATATATATATATATATATATATATATATATATATATATATATATATATATATATATATATATATATATATATATATATATATATATATATATATATATATATATATATATATATATATATATATATATATATATATATATATATATATATATATATATATATATATATATATATATATATATATATATATATATATATATATATATATATATATATATATATATATATATATATATATATATATATATATATATATATATATATATATATATATATATATATATATATATATATATATATATATATATATATATATATATATATATATATATATATATATATATATATATATATATATATATATATATATATATATATATATATATATATATATATATATATATATATATATATATATATATATATATATATATATATATATATATATATATATATATATATATATATATATATATATATATATATATATATATATATATATATATATATATATATATATATATATATATATATATATATATATATATATATATATATATATATATATATATATATATATATATATATATATATATATATATATATATATATATATATATATATATATATATATATATATATATATATATATATATATATATATATATATATATATATATATATATATATATATATATATATATATATATATATATATATATATATATATATATATATATATATATATATATATATATATATATATATATATATATATATATATATATATATATATATATATATATATATATATATATATATATATATATATATATATATATATATATATATATATATATATATATATATATATATATATATATATATATATATATATATATATATATATATATATATATATATATATATATATATATATATATATATATATATATATATATATATATATATATATATATATATATATATATATATATATATATATATATATATATATATATATATATATATATATATATATATATATATATATATATATATATATATATATATATATATATATATATATATATATATATATATATATATATATATATATATATATATATATATATATATATATATATATATATATATATATATATATATATATATATATATATATATATATATATATATATATATATATATATATATATATATATATATATATATATATATATATATATATATATATATATATATATATATATATATATATATATATATATATATATATATATATATATATATATATATATATATATATATATATATATATATATATATATATATATATATATATATATATATATATATATATATATATATATATATATATATATATATATATATATATATATATATATATATATATATATATATATATATATATATATATATATATATATATATATATATATATATATATATATATATATATATATATATATATATATATATATATATATATATATATATATATATATATATATATATATATATATATATATATATATATATATATATATATATATATATATATATATATATATATATATATATATATATATATATATATATATATATATATATATATATATATATATATATATATATATATATATATATATATATATATATATATATATATATATATATATATATATATATATATATATATATATATATATATATATATATATATATATATATATATATATATATATATATATATATATATATATATATATATATATATATATATATATATATATATATATATATATATATATATATATATATATATATATATATATATATATATATATATATATATATATATATATATATATATATATATATATATATATATATATATATATATATATATATATATATATATATAACTTCTCCCTAAGCTCTAATTTTGGGCTGTCTAAATGTGCGCGGTTGATAGTGCGATAGAGAGCAAAAGATGTGAGATAGGATATATGTTTGGTAGGAGGAGGATGGATGTAATAGCATTGTGAGAGACGAAGATGAATGGAAAAGGAGAAATGGGATTTGGTGATATGACAGGTATGGTGTCTGGGGTTGAAAGGGGTAGAGCGAGAGAAGGTGTGGCATTATTGCTCAGCGAATGGATGGTAAATAATGTAGTAGATTGGAAAGAAGTGTCATCTAGGCAGATGTGGGTGAGGGCTAGGAGAGGTAGGGAATGTTGTGCTTTTGTTAGGGCGCATGGGTCACGATGTGAGAGAAGTGAGAAAGAGCAGGATGAATTCTGGAATGAGTTAACTAGGTATGTGGCTGGTCTGAGTAGAAGAAACTATGTAGTTGTGTTGGGTGACTTGAATGCCAGAGTGGGTGATGGAGAGGTAGAAGGAGTTGAAGGTAAGTATGGGGAACCAGGTGGGAATGAGAGTGGCGAGAGACTGTTAGATATATGTGTGGAGCAAGAGTTAGTGATAGGTAACAGATTTTTCAAGAAGTTAATAGGTATACATGGATGAGAGTGGCAAATGAAGGAGTGAAAGAAAAAGCATTGATGGATTATGTGTTTGTAGCAAAGAGCATCATTGGTAGAGTGAATGATGTGCATGCATTTAGAGGTGTGGCTGCTGGGATGTCTGATAATTTTTTTGGTTAAAGCAAACGTGGTAGTAGCAAAAGAGGGGGAAAATAGAGTGGGGGGATGTAGAAGGGAAATGGTGAAGGTGGAAGAGTTTAAAAAGCCAGAGAAGAGACAGGAATATCAGAACAGGTTGAAAGTGGTATATGACAGGGTGAAAGAAAGAGCAGTTGGGGAGTTAAAGGAGGAATGGGGGTTGATGAAAGAATGTTTTGTGGGACATGCAAGTGATGTTTGTAGAAAGAGGTTTGTTGGAGGTGGCATGAGGAGGGGCAGCGAGTGGTGGAATGAAAGGGTGAAAATGAAGGTGGAAAAGAAAAAGAGGGCTTTTGAGGGCTTTTGAGGAATGGCTGCAGGGTAAAAGTAGGGAGAAGTATGAAAGATATAGGGAGAAAAATGTGGAAACCAAGCGGAAGGTGGAGGAAGAGAAGAGGTTGGCAAATGTTAGGTAGGGACAGGATTTTAGTAGGTCATATGAGGAAAATAAAAAGAAGTTTTGGAAAGAAGTGAAGACAGTAAGGAAGGGTGGATCGAGGATGGAAGAAACAGTGAAAGATGTGAATGGACAGATGTAAGAGGGAACGATGCAAGGAGAAGATGGGCAGAATATTTTGAGTGCTTGCTGAATGTTGAGGAAGATAGAGAGGCAGCTATAGTGGCAGCGGGGGGTTTATCAAGTGCCAGAGAAAAGAGATGAAAATGAGAGAGAGATTACAAGAGAGGAGGTGAAAAGGGCATTGTATGAAGCGAAAGCAGGTAAAGCACCTGGAATGGATGGTGTGAGAGCGGAGATGTTGAAAGAAGGGGGTGTGATTGCATTGGAATGGTTATTGAAAGGGTTTAATATATGCTTTATGTTGTCAATGGTGCCAGTGGAATCGGTGACTGCTTGTATAGTGCCCCTATACATAGGTAAGGGAGATGTGTATGAATGCAGTAATTTTAAGAGTATAAGTTTGCTGAGTGTGGTGAGGAAAAGTGTATGGTAGGATACTGGTTAATAGGATTAAAGATAAGACAAAAAATGTGATCGCGGAAGTGCAGACTGGTTTAAGGAGAGGTAGAGGTTGTATAGATCAGATATTTATAGTCAGGCAGTTATGTGAGAAATATTTAGCAAAGGGTAAGGATGTGTATTTTGCATTTTTGGATCTGGAGAAAGCATATGATAGAGTTGATAGAGAAGCAATGTGGAATGTTTTGAGATTATATGGAATCAATGGTAAATTGTTGCATGCAGTGAAGAGTTTGTATGAGGGCAGTAGTAGCTTGTGTTAGGGTAGGGAATGAAGTGAGTGAGTGGTTTCCAGTGAGTGTGGGACTGAGACAGGGATGTGTGATCTCACCATGGCTGTTCAATTTGTATATAGATTGAGTCGTAAGAGAGGTGAATGAGCGAGTGCGTGGTCGAGGTTTGAGAATGGTAGATGGGGATTATAATGAGTGGGAGCTGAATCAATTGTTGTTTGCAGATGATACTGTGGTGGTGGCAGATTCAGAGGAGAAGCTGTGTCAGTTACTGTCTGAATTTGGATTGGTGTGTGAGAGAAGGAAGTTGCGATTGAATGTGGGAAAGAATAAGGTTATGAGGTGTACAAGAAATGAGGATGGTGCTGGACTGAATGTTATGTTTAATGAAGAGACACTTAAGGAAGTTGATCAGTTTAAGTATTTATACTGTGTTATAGCTGCAAATGGTGGTGTGGAAGCAGATGTGTGTCACAGAGTGAATGAAGGATGTAAAGTGTTGGGTGCATTGAAAGGAATGATGATGAATAGAGGGTTGGAAATGAATGTTAAGAAAGTTTTGAATGAGAAAGTGGTTGTGCCAACTGTGATGTATGGATCAGAGTTATGGGGTATGAAAGTAAGTGAGAGACGGAAACTTAATGTGTTTGAGATGAAATGCCTGAGGAGTATGATTGGTGTATATCGGTTGGATAGGGTTAGGAATGAAGTGGTGAGAGCAAGAATGGGTGTGAGGAGAAAAATTGCAGCCATAGTAGATATGAATGTTCTGAGATGGTTTGGCCTTATGGAATGGATGGATGATGAAAAACTGCTGAAAAAGGTGATGAATGCGAGAGTTGATGGGAGAAATGCTAGAGGGAGGCCTAAGTTTGGGTGGATGGATGGAGTAAGAAAAACCCTGAATGATAGAAGGATGGATGTGAGGGAAGCAAGTGAGCGTGCTAGGACTAGGAATGAGTGGCGAGCGATTGTGACGCAGCTCTGATGGGCATCTGCTGTTACCACGGGGCGCATCTTACAGAGGTAGCCCTATGGTAGGGGCAGTAGGGGAGTTGGCAGTTGTGAAGCGACACAGGTTGTGGAAGAGCCGGGACGATGGGCTGTGGCACTCCAGCAGTGCCATCTTAAATGATACTAGCTCCCTTGTCATTGCCCATAGAGCAAAGTAATCCACTTATTGCTTTTTTTTTTTTAAGCCGGCTACCCCCTAAGTAAAGGGGGAAGCAGCCAAGGTAGATGGATTAGCTATATATATATATATATATATATATATATATATATATATATATATATATATATATATATATATATATATATATATATATATATATATATATATATATATATATATATATATATATATATATATATATATATATATATATATATATATATATATATATATATAATATATATATATATATATATATATATATATATATATATATATATATATATATATATATATATATATATATATATATATATATATATATATATATATATATATATATATATATATATATATATATATATATATATATATATATATATATATATATATATATATATATATATATATATTGATTCATTTTTTACCCCGGCTGGGATTTGAACCTAGGATATATAATTACTAAGTCAAGGCCTACCAAGTACACCAGAAGGTTAAAAGGATCAACCTATGCTTATGTTCATATTAGAGATTCCCACCTCACTCGAGTTCATTTCTATTTAATCGACTCCCAATCTCTTCGGCCCATATAAGGTCTATTCCTTATATATATATATATATATATATATATATATATATATATATATATATATATATATATATATATATATATATATATATATATATATATATATATATATATATATATATATATATATATATATATATATATATATATATATATATATATATATATATATATATATATATATATATATATATATATATATATATATATATATATATATATATATATATATATATATATATATATATATATATATATATATATATATATATATATATATATATATATATATATATATATATATATATATATATATATATATATATATATATATATATATATATATATATATATATATATATATATATATATATATATATATATATATATATATATATATATATATATATATATATATATATATATATATATATATATATATATATATATATATATATATATATATATATATATATATATATATATATATATATATATATATATATATATATATATATATATATATATATATATATATATATATATATATATATATATATATATATATATATATATATATATATATATATATATATATATATATATATATATATATATATATATATATATATATATATATATATATATATATATATATATATATATATATATATATATATATATATATATATATATATATATATATATATATATATATATATATATATATATATATATATATATATATATATATATATATATATATATATATATATATATATATATATATATATATATATATATATATATATATATATATATATATATATATATATATATATATATATATATATATATATATATATATATATATATATATATATATATATATATATATATATATATATATATATATATATATATATATATATATATATATATATATATATATATATATATA
>JAXCGZ010019615.1:25000-43377 GCA_037179515.1 Halocaridina rubra
ATTAAAAAAATGAGATTTCATAAAAGGAAAATAGAGGTATACTTCGGAGGCATCACTCTTAAGAGAAAATGTTTAAAAGAGCTTGAAAGTGTTTTTTCCTCTATCCTCTAAAATGTGCCCTTCCGGTTGCTCTTGTTTTATGGAAAATTAAATAAAAGGAGTTCTCAAAATATACAAGTGGAAAAACATAGAGCTTCAACATACTCTAATGTAATGGCCGCAGTTTACCCTTTTTTCTTTCCCTTTTACTGTATAACAGAATGAATCATCTTATGTTTTACATAATGGAACATTCGCACAGAATTAGAATATACATAAATCATTACTGCACATGACGTGCAGTAATAAGACTCAATGTTTTTCCGATTGATAATGCTTTAATAACAGCTGCATACACCTATAGACCAAGAATATGAAGAAAATGTCAAAAGAAACCAAAAATAAGGCTGGAAAATATGATAAAATTAATAAAATACAGTTAGTGTTTTTTCTGTTCCATGCTCTTCCCTTAGAGCATCTTTAGTTCCACATTATCCGTAGTGCTGCTACAAGGGTGCATTTACACATAAAATAACACAACTACTACTACTACTACACACACACACACACATACTAATATATATATATATATATATATATATATATATATATATATATATATATATATATATATATATATATATATATATATATATATATATATATATATATATATATATATATATATATATATATATATATATATATATATATATATATATATATATATATATATATATATATATATATATATATATATATATATATATATATATATATATATATATATATATATATATATATATATATATATATATATATATATATATATATATATATATATATATATATATATATATATATATATATATATATATATATATATATATATATATATATATATATATATATATATATATATATATATATATATATATATATATATATATATATATATATATATATATATATATATATATATATATATATATATATATATATATATATATATATATATATATATATATATATATATATATATATATATATATATATATATATATATATATATATATATATATATATATATATATATATATATATATATATATATATATATATATATATATATATATATATATATATATATATATATATATATATATATATATATATATATATATATATATATATATATATATATATATATATATATATATATATATATATATATATATATATATATATATATATATATATATATATATATATATATATATATATATATATATATATTGGAAGCAATTTCTTTTTATCATATCATATTATATATGTTAAGTCAATCGAATAAGATTTGCGACATATGAAGCAGGTTTGTATTAAAAGTTTTAACTAAAAGAAAACTAAATTAGCTCAATTTTTTACCTATCTATACCATAAATCTGAGAGGTTTTCACAATCTTTTTATCATAGGTTATTTAATGCTACTTTAAAAATAAGGAAGAAATCTACATGTTACATACTTAATAAGTTTATGTAAAGCTTTTCTATTTTGAAAAAAAAAATTGATTTTTCGAATGTTATTGAAAATATATATTTCGTACCAATCAATTGTTTAATTATTTTTTCGTTTGCCAATTTTTTTATTTAATATTCTGGTGATTATCTATAATAAAAATATAATGCATTAAACTATATGATTTTTTACGGATTGAAAAGAAAAACAATTGCGTAATAAGAATAGTAATGGTATGTCTGGAGGGAGTTGATGGGCGTCTTTTTGGTAGAAGTACAACATCAATATCCAATGCCAGAACTCAATATTTCAATATGAAAACACCAGGAAAAATATCTCCACTTGCCTTAACATTTTCTCTATTCACCTTTGTGTGCAAAGCCAGCCAGTTTCTTTATATATTCAGGCACAACATATCTTCATTCTTAATTTTAGGTTTATCTGAGATAATCTTACATTCTTTGTGAGCTTTCCTATATGACCTCGAATGCATGAGCCAAAGTTTTAGATAATAGCAAATTCTCATATTTGTCTTAGATGGATAATATTTTTTTTTATTTATTTTTTGTAAATAAAAAAATCGTGGTCCTTATGCCTTGTTGTATGACTAACCCATATATGTTTTTTATTTACCGTAGGAATCAAATTAATATTACTGACAAAGATTCTGAATATTATAGTCACTAATATGGTGTATTCTATTAATTCCTTTTGAATTTTTATTGCTGTTGACTAGACAGTACTTTCTAAGAGTAAAACAACAGTGGTAAGTACCTTTTAAATGTAAGAATGGAAACTTTCTTTTTATTATTTAACCTATCCCAATCAACACAATAACAATTTCTTTGGTTATTTATCTTAAACACGGACATCATCCTAAAGTGTAGCGCACCTACATGATATGAAATATAGATAATGAAAGTTTCAGTACAGTGTCCTCTTCAGTGGCTATCCAGATGGATTTAGCCTTCTGGTAAAGGAAACAATGTCAGTTAGCGCTAAAACAGAACATTTTTCTTTCTGATACGTTTGTGTGTGTGTATTTGTGTGTCTGTGTGTGTCTATGTTTACAGGTGCGAGAGAGAGAGAGAGAGAGAGAGAGAGAGAGAGAGAGAGAGAGAGAGAGAGAGAGAGAGAGAGAGAGAGAGAGAGAGAGAGAGAGAACATAAAAATGCCACACCCTTCCAGAACATGAATACGCAATCTACCAACCATAAGAGTGTTTCCTCTGGAGGGCACTTTGATTGTTTATGAGACTCTTTGAATTGCAGACGTCACCTACCTAAATTTGGAGGACTCCATACCATCATGATTTTATGTCTGCACCTTTGTCTACATTTCTTTGTATGATTAAGCCAAATGTTGCATTAATAGCATAATACATAGCTTTACCAACATTAATCTTAAGTTAGTATTTAGCTCAAGTTACTCCTCGTTTCATTGCTATATTCAATAAGTCATTAATCACTTTTATCTCGTTTTCACACAGATAGAATAAAAAAGTAGAAATATATATATATATATATATATATATATATATATATATATATATATATATATATATATATATATATATATATATATATATATATATATATATATATTTAAATATTTAGGACTCAGGAGGCCTCAAGGGAATTAACAATTAAAGATTGTAAGACATGTCTAATCAATAAGAAATAACACCATTTCATTGAGGGTATTATTTCTTTTGGATTACACCTGTCTTGCTATCTTGTTTTTACTCCCCCTGTCATTGTTATATTACACTCACTTGTGCTTGAGAAGTCATTTCAGTTTTGATCCGAAATATAGAGTTATTTTTTCTTTGTGTTGTTTCACTGATTGGCTTCCTTTCTCTGTTTCTTATACTCCCTCCGTCATTGTTATTTTACACTTACTTATGCTTGAGAAGATATCCAGTTAGGATCCTAAATATAACGTTATTTTTTCTACGTGTTGTTTCACTGATGGACTTCCTTACCATTTAGTGCTGTATGCTAGCAGTTTGTGCTTATTCATATATATATATAGTTTTTTTTTTATTAGTGTGACAACGGGACAGGCAAAAACTGCCCAAATCAATTAGGCCCGGGAAATAGAAAACACTAAGACGAAAGAAAAGAAAATTGTTTAGGACAAGGCAAAGATTACGTAATATCACACAAAGGAAAATGACAGGCAGAAAAAACAGTCATAGTACAGAGGACCTAGAGATATGGAGGACTATTTCCTGAGATGATGATAAATCAGCTTTTTGAATAATGATAGGTCATAAGAATTAGGAAAGACAGGAGGAGGAAGAGAGTTCCAGAGTCTGGAAGTAGATGGGAAGAAGTAGTCAATGCACCAACCAATACGCGAGCTACAAATCTCCACACAGTACCTGTGAGATGAGACCACTTTGCGAATAATACGCGGCCTCGGCAGTGGGAACGGGATGCAACTCGCCAACTCATCATAACAGCGATGGAAGTAGTAGCGATAGAAAAGAGAAAGGGAAGATACCTTACTGCAAAACGAGAGATAATTCAGATTATAAATAAGAGAAGGATTATTAATGAGTCTGACTGCCTTAGATTCAACCCAATCAATGAGATAAGTATAAGAAGAAGCACCCCAGATGTGTGAGCACTATACTAATCAGGGACGGATAAGACCTTTATAAATTTTATGTACCTGCAAAGAGGAAAAGCAGTAATAGAAACAAAACAAAACCCCCAATTTTTGGGATGAAGATTTAGAAATTTGAATTATATGATTTCTCCAAGACAAGTTAAAGGCTATATGGATTCTTAATATGTTGATAGAAGTAAGAGGGTAAATTTCGTTAGCTTCGAAGACAATAGGTTAATCAGGAGGAGAAAAAGATAAAGAGATAGCCAGAAAATGTGTCTAGGAGGCATTGAATTTAACTAAATTATGAGTGCCCCACTCAGATACCCTCTACAAATCGGAGTTGAGAGTAAAAGAAAGAGTGATAAGAAACTGATTACGAGTAGCAGATGAAAGTTGTGAAGAATATTCAGAGGAAAAGTGAATGGTAGAATTATCAGCAAAGGCATGAAGAAGAGAGGAAGATGGGGATTGTATGAGATCGTTGATGAAGAGAAGGAATAGATATGTTACAGAACAGAGATCTGTGGATTACCACTGGTAGTAGAAAAAGGGCTGGATGTCGCATTATCAACAACTACAGATATAAAACGGTAAAAAAGAAAACTGGAAATCAGAAAAAAGAAAGAATGGCTAAAGACATATGCAGGGAGTTTGGCCAACAGAGCCTTGTGCCAGACTCTGTCAAAAGTCTTAGAGATATTAAAGGCGAAGATATACGATTCCCTATAGTTCCCCATAGAAGATGACTCTACATGAGTAAGATAGGACAGGAGATCACCAGTGAATCTTGCCTTGTGGAAGCCATACTGGTGATCGGAGATATGTGAGTTAGATGCAAGGCATTTTAGGAAATGAGGATTGAATAAAGTTTCGAAAACTTTAGCAATAGAGGACTAGGGCAATAGGTCGGTAGTTTGAAGGAATAGAGCGGTTGCACCTTCTTACGAACAGGTTTAACTAGATCATACTACCAAGATGAAGGATAGATACTGGTTGACAGAATGAGGCAAAAAAGACTACAAAACTAGGGAGCCAATTCATCTGCAAACTCCTTAAGTAACCTTGAAGGGATACCATTGGGACCAAATGCCTTGTTCGTCTTTAGCGAGTGAAGAACCTTATGAACTTTGCTTGAGGAAAGGAAATCGGGAGGGCATAAGGTTAGAGATGGGTAAAGATTGTGGAACAGGTGCGCTGGAATCGTTTATAAAAGAGTTGGCAGAAAAATTAGAGCCAATGAGAATTGCTTTGTCAGTGGGAGAGCAAGCTATAGAACCACATTTATATATATATATATATATATATATATATATATATATATATATATATATATATATATATATATATATATATATATATATATATATATATATATATATATATATATATAATATATATATATATATATATATATATATATATATATATATATATATATATGAAAGGTCTACCCGTATTCAACCTTGCTTGGTTCACACACAGGGTAGGTGGGCAAGGATATCTACAATTATGCGTAACAACCGCAGCTGGTTTACCCCCAATAATGCCTCATCGTATGGCAACTCCCAACACTCCTGTCCATCATAGTTCACTGGGCTAGCAGGTGCGAGAAATCCCTTTGGTCCACGTCATCTATGCACACTCTTCCTCCAATCATCCATATCTCTTGCACACTCTCTTCCCTGTCGGCACAATGACACCTTCATATATCCTTCTCTCTGCATTCATTCCCAAATATTTATTTCTCATTACACTTTTCAACCTACCTAGAAATTTATTTGCTTCCTTCACTCCGTGATTCACCTCCGCATCCACTCTTCCACTCCTTGATACATACGACCAGAGATAGTTAAAACTCACTTTCTTCAAGTAACTCCCCATTCACTCCAACATTAAATCTGCCAACATTAGTTCACCTTGTGCATCTCATGACTTTAATTTCACTAATATTCACCCGCAATTTCCTTCTTTCACACACACTAACAAACTCTGTCACCAAATGATTCAATTAATTCTCAGAATCAGCCACCAGTACAGTATCATCCGGAAAAGCCACTAATTCAATTTCCACAATCTTCCATTCTCACCCACTAGTTCCAAACCTCTGTCTAATACTCTTTCAATTACTTCCCTTACCACGCCATCCATATACACATTAAACAAGCATGGCAACATTACACAACCTTGATGTAAGCCAGTTTTCACCTTGAACGAATCACACATACCATTCCAAACTCTCACACATGCTCTAATATTCATGTAAAAACTCTTCACATAATTCAGCACACATCCACTTATTCCATACAGTCGCAACATACTCAACAATCTCTCTCCATTTATCGTGTCATACTCTTTCCCAAAGTCCATAAAAACCCAAAACGTGTCCCTACCTTTCTCCAAGATTTTCTCATTCATCTGTTTAACCTACTTGATCCAAACATCGTCTCCCTCTCCGGAACCCACATTGTTCTTCCCAAATCATTCTCTCAGTACCTTCCCTATTTTCCTCGATTAACACTCTTCCATATACTTTACCAATACACTCAAGAAACCAATTTCTTTAAAACTACATATGCACTCCTCCAATCAACGTGGCCCCTCCCTTTCCTAAAACATGCATTCAATAACCTAATCATCCATTCTATTGATGCTTCCCCACATTTATACAAGCAATCAGCATTACACCCATCTATCCCTGGTGCTTTACTTGCTTTCAATGCTCTCTATGCCAAATGTACCTCCTCTTTTTTTATTTCTCTATCATTCTCATCACCAATCATTGACATTTTCCATTTGTGTCCCACAGCTACATTCATTGCCTCTCTATCATCTTCCTCATTTAGCAAGTTCTTGAAATATTCAGCCCTCTCTAACCTTTATTTCATCCCATCTGCTCCTTTCGCCCTCTCCTCCCTACCACACTCATGTTTCCTCACTCTTTTCACTTCCTTCCAAAACATCATTTTATTCTTTTTAAAATTCTCAGACAAGCATCTGTCCCACCTTAGATCCGCTGCTCTCTTTGCCTCCCTCACCATGTACTTTGCTAACCTTCTCTTTGCACAATAACTTTCATAAGCCTCTACATTACGTACCTGCAACCATACCTCAAAAGCCCACTACTTTTTAGCCACTACAGCACTCACCTGCTCATTCCACCATTCACTACCATTCCTTTTACTTCTACCAGTTAGTCTCCTGCACACTGTCTTGTCACACTTTATATCTTCCTCATTGAAACAACCCTATTCTTCTTCCACTCCCTCGTCCACTTTATCTTTCGCTACATTCCACACATTCCTCACAATAGCCTTATTCTCACAGTCTTTCTCTTTCTTATACAATTTAATCGTTATTAACACCTCTCTTCCTCACTCGCCTCTCCTCTTTCTCAACTTTATTTCCACTCTCACCATACTTTCAACTAAATAATGATCAGATATTCCACCAATAGCTCTTGTAAGTACATTCACATCCAATACTCTTCCAATTACCCCACTGTCTAGCAACACATAACTCATTAATGCTCAGTCAACTACTCTTCCATTATAAACTCTGACCCATGTATACTTGTGCACACCCTTCTTTTTAAATACAGTATAAGCAATTAACATCTCTCTTTCAATACCCATTTCAATAATTTTTTCTGCACTCTCATTCCTACCAGGTAATCCGTACTTTGCAATTACAAATTCCACTGGCTCATTCCCTACTTGAGCATTTAAATCTCCCATCAACATCACATTCAAATTCCCAAGTCTTCCACACACTCGTTTAATTTCATCCCAAACTCTTCTCATTCTTCCTCACTTCTTTCACTGCCAGGAGCATATATGCTCACAAGCGCCCAAACATCACATCCCAGCCTCACTTTATATATTATTATTGTAGAAATTGCTTCTTTCTATTACACAACACAATTATTTTTCTCGTCACTTACTAAAAGAGCCATTCTCTCTTTTCCTCTCCCTCTCTCAGCTCAAGACACAATACCTACCACACTCAAATATGTCACCTCACCATTCCCATATATCTTAGTTTCACTCAATGGAAGTACATCTATCTTTATCTCCACAAATATACTCCCTATCACCTTCCTCTTACTTTCATTAACAATATAACCACGCATATTCAGACACCCAATTACTAAGGTTTTGGCTGTATCTCTCCTGCAAGAATACCCCCATATCTCTTGGCTACTGGTAGGATAAAAAAATACAGAGGAGGGGATTCCCAGTTTCCTGCTCAAACCCATTAAGTAGACCTTTGCAACACACAAGGGAACTAAAAAGAAGTATTCTTAACCACCTCACTCAGTGGGAAAGGGGTTAAGATATATATATATATATATATATATATATATATATATATATATATATATATATATATATATATATATATATATATATATATATATATATATATATATATATATATATATATATATATATATATATATATATATATATATATATATATATATATATATATATATATATATATATATATATATATATATATATATATATATATATATATATATATATATATATATATATATATATATATATATATATATATATATATATATATATATATATATATATATATATATATATATATATATATATATATATATATATATATATATATATATATATATATATATATATATATATATATATATATATATATATATATATATATATATATATATATATATATATATATATATATATATATATATATATATATATATATATATATATATATATATATATATATATATATATATATATATATATATATATATATATATATATATATATATACATACATACATACATACATACATACATACATACATACATACATACATACATACATACATACATACATACATACATACATACATACATACATACATACATACATACATACATACATACATACATATATACATATATACATACATACATACATACATACATACATACATACATACATACATACATACATACATACATACATACATATCATACATATCATACATACATACATACATACATACATACATACATACATACATACATACATACATACATACATATATATATATATATATATATATATATATATATATATATATATATATATATATATATATATATATATATATATATATATATATATATATATATATATATATATATATATATACATACATACATACATACATACATATATATATATATATATATATATATATATATATATATATATATATATATATATATATATATATATATATATATATATATATATATATATATATATATATATATATATATATATATATATATATATATATATATATATATATATATATATATATATATATATGCATATATATATATATATATATATATATATATATATATATATATATATATATATATATATATATATATATATATATATATATATATATATATATATATATATATATATATATATATATGTGTGTGTGTGTGTGTGTGTGTGTGGTGTGTGTGTGTGTGTGTGTGTGTTTGAGTGTGTAAAGTATCATCTTAAAAAGATGATAAACAATAAAAAATGGACCTACTGAAGTGACAGGATTAGGCCTTGAGATGACAATATTGGAGATTTTTTATGAGCAAAAAACATCATAAGAGTTAGGGAAGACTGAAGGAAGAGACTTCCATAGTGAAGAAATGGAAGTTAGAAAGCAATCTATTCACCACCAAATCAGGTATACACAAATTTCCCTACAGTTTCTGTAAGATGAGGCAGTTTTGGTTTGTGTTACTCGGCCCCACCATCGAGGGAGGGATATTGCTCTACAACTTGTCAGAGAAGTGATGAAAATAATATTGACTGAAAAGAGGATGTGATGATGCTATTCAGCAAAGAGAAAGACAATCGAAATTGGCAATAAGAAAACGGCCATTAACGAGTTTGATTGCCTTAGATTTAACCCTATTAAGTATATATACATAAAAAGAAGCACCCCATATGTGAAAGTAGTATTCGAAGCAGGGGCCTAGATTACTTTTATAGATTTTTAATTGCTGGGAAGAAGAAAAGTAATCATAAAAGTGAAATTGAACTTTCAACGCAAGTTACAGGCTATTTAAATGCCTAATATGTTGATACAATGAGGAGGATGAATCTCATTGTTTTCAAAAACAATACAATTATCAGGTTGGGAAGAGGATAAACTAATTAAAAAGTTGAGTTTGAGATATTAATTTACTCAGTTTTGAGTACCCAATGAGATTTTCTCTGTATATCGGAATAGTTAGTAGAAGAGGCTCAGATGAAGGTGGTGAAGGACAAGGCACGTGAATCATGAATGACAGAAGCGTTGACAGTGGTGTGAAAAAGAGAGGAGTCTACAAACTGAAGAAAATCTTTGATGAAAAAATAAATAGAGAAGCTGAAAAGAACAAAGTCCTGTGGAAAACTAGTGGTACCTAGGAATAAGCTATATGTTGCACCATTCAAATCTACAGATATAGAGCGGTTAGAAAGAAAACAAAATCAGAGAGTAGAGTTAAGAGAGCCTTTTTCCACCATCTTTCTAAAAAATTAAGTCTAGATAGTGGTTGAGGGAATAACACAAAGGAGATGGCAAAGCAATGGAGCCAGTTCATCCGTGTGTGTGTATGTGTGTGTGTGTGTGTGTGTGTGTGTGTGTGTGTGTGTGTGTGTGTGTGTGTGTGTGTGTGTGTGTGTGTGTGTGTGTGTGTGTGTGTGTGTGTGTGTGTGTGTGTGTGTGTGTGTGTGTGTGTGTGTGTGTGCGTGTGTGTGTGTGTGCTTATGAGTGTGACACCGGCACAGGCAAAAATACTGCCCTCATCAATAAAGACCCGGGACGAGAAAGCATTAAGACGAAAGAAAAGAATAAACTTTTGGAGAAGGCAGACATTAGGTAATAATACACAAAGAAAAAAGGACCCACTGAAAAAAACTGCCAAAGTACTGAGGACCTAGAGATATGGAGCATTAGGTCCTGAGATGACGAAAGATTCGCTTTTTACAGGAAGATAGGTCATAAGATTTTGGAAAAACAGAGGGAGGGAGAGAGTTCCAGAGTCTGGAGGTAGGGTGGAAGAAGCAGTTGCTGCACTGACCAATTCGCGAGTTACAAATCTCCACACAGTACCTGTGAGACGAGGCTGATTGGCGATTATTATGTGGCCTCTGCAGTGCGGAAGGGATGCAACTCGCCAACTCATCAGAGTAGTGATGAAAGTACTAGTGATACAAAAAATATTTATGATACCTTATGGCGAAGAGAGAAAGAGAATCCAAATTAGTAGGAGGAATATGATCATTATTGAGTCTGACTGCCTTAGATTCAACCCTATCAAGGAGATAAGTACAAGAAGAAGCACCCTAGATGTGTGAGCAGTATTCTAAAAAGGGACAAATAAGACCATTATAGATTTTAAGTAATTGCAAAGAGGAAAAATAATGACGAAAACCAAACCAAATCCCCAAATTTTTCGATGCAGATTTAGAAATTTGGATTATGTGATTTCTCCATGACAAGTTATAGGCTATATGGATTCCGAATATGTTGATAGAATTAAGAGGGCAAATTCTGATAGTTTCAAAGACAATAAGGCTATGAGCGGGAGAAGAAAATAAAGAAATATCCAGAAACTGTGCCTTAGAGACATTGAAGTTAACAAAATTTTGGGTGCCCCACTAAGATACCTTCTGCAAATCGGAGTTGAAAGTAGAAGAAAGAGTGATACGAGATTGATTACAAGTAGAAGATGAAGGTTGTGAAGAAAAGGCATACAAAAAGTAAAGGGCAGAATAGTCAGCAAAGGCATGATGAAGAGAGGAAGATGGGGATTGAGAAGAAGATCATCTTCTAATATCAACTCCGATTTGCAGAGGGCATCTGAGTGGGGCATCCAGAATTTACTTAAATTTAATGTCTCCAAAGCACAGTTTCTGGCTATTTCTTTTTCTTTTTTTACTCCTGATAGCCCTATTGTCCTTAAAGCCAACAAAATTCACCCTCTTAAGTCTATTTATATATCTGTAATCCAGATAGCCTCTAACATGTCTTGGAGGAGTCACATAATCCAAATTTATAAATCTGCATCCAAAAAAATTAGGATTCTATTCTGATTTCGTCATTACCCTTCCTCTGCACAGTTACTTAAAATCTATAAAGGTCTTATCCATCTCTGATTAGAGAACTGCTTGCACAGCTGGGGTGCATATTTTATACTTCTCTCCTTGATAGAGTTAAATCTAAATCAATCAGACTATTCAATGACTCTTTGTTAACTTCTAATCAGGATTCTCTTTATCTTATCTATAAGGTATCATCCCTTTCTCTTTTCTATCCCTACTTCTTCAAATGCTGCTCTAATGAGTTGGTGAGTTGCATTCCTTACCCCGCCGAAGCTGCTTAGCACTTGCCAAGCTGCCTCATCTCACAGTTACAGCATGGAGATTTATAGCTCCTGGATTGGTCGTTACAGTAACTGCATCTTTCCATCCACATCTAAGCTCTAGAACTCTTTTCCTTAAATCTGTCTTTCATTATTCTTTTCTCATTTTTCTTTAAAAGTGGATCTGTTGTCATCTCAGAGCCTAAGCTTGCTATATCCTTAGGCTGTCTTTACTTCGACTATTCTTTCAGCATGGTCCTTTTCCTATTGTGTATCATCTTTTTATTTCTTCCTTATCTTAAAACTTCTACTTCATTATTCATCTTTATATTTTCTTGCTGCTCAGACCTGATGATGGCAGTATTCCCTTCACAATGTCACACTCATAAAAAATGAAAAGACCTGATGAATATCTGTCTCAACTTAAATATAAAACGTAAATAGGGTTCAGAAAAATAATGCACATATGCACGCACACTCACACATACAGAAAAGCCCACGAACACACACTCAAATCATGAAATTTAAGGGAAAAAATTTGAAAATTTGAGGCGTAAACATGATTGAAAGATAATGAGTATCATAGTGGAAAGAGAATATTGAATAGAAAAGCATGAGGAATATTAGAGGGGAGAAGAAAGGAAAAAGGGAAGATGAGGGAAAGAGCATTCCTGGCGAGATGAGACAAATATGCAAAGACAAAGACATGGTACCTGTGAAGTTTGCATAGTATAAAGTGAGATTGCACGGAATATAACAACTAATAATGTAATTAGGAAAGCAGTCTACAATTCTAATTACAAAAAATAAGCAAAATGACCATGGGAGAGAAGAATTAGGTAATAACATCACTTGTGGCATAAGACATTACTATATCCTCTTAATTATGATAAAATTCCCTTTTGATTATAATGAAGTGTCATGGCTATATCCTAGGTGGATGCAGAAGTGCAACAGTTTGAAAAAATAAGGTCTGTTAATGAATAACAAACAATATCAGACTGTAAATATTAAAAATACTGTAGCATAATGTTTGTTTCCGACATATTTTCGTATATTATATCAGGTATTGTTTACTGAAATTTCTCTTTGAAAAGTATGGTTTCTGCAGCTTGTTTCCATATATATGCTGTACATCTTTATTTTCCATATTATACAAAAGATTACCTTTAATCTAAAAAAAAATCTTTTATATAAAATTTCAAGCGAATACAAGTCCACAGACAACGCATGATTTGAATAAGGAAAAAAAATAAAAACTAGTTCTTCTTAAAATGTTGATAAGAAACACATTTTCTATAGACCAATATTAAATGTACCTCCTTGGCACATCAGCCCTCGGCATTTTTCTCACAACCTACCCCTCGTCCTCATTTCAGCATATGCCTAAACCATATTAGCCTCGCCTTTATTAACTTGGCACCAAACTATCCTACCTTTGCTACCACACTAATATTTTCATTCTTTATCTTATCCCTCCTTGTCACGCCCACAGAAAAACTCAGCATATTCAACTCTGCAACCTCCATCTCAGATTCCATTTGTTTTGTTTTGTTTTGTTTTGTTTTTGCCATTGGGGCCATACAATATAGCCTGTCTTACTGAAGTCTCTTAAGCATTACCTCTCACTTTTGTTGGAATGCTATTATGACATCATACTCTTGTCACTCTTCTCCAACCACTTCCTCCTGGATGTACTATTTTCTTCAGCTCTATACCACTCTCTCTGTACGCCTTAGAGCCTCACCACTCCACCACCCTATTTTTCATTCAAAAGCATGCATTCCGTATTGGTCCGGTTAACTTTCATTCTCCTTCTCTTCAGTGCATCCCTCCACCTTCCCAGGCTTGACTCAACCTGATCAATATTCTCGCTAAAGATCAGTGTAAGCCGAAAAACCATAATCTACAGCTACTTCTGTCTGTTTTTGCCCTGTTAACCTGTACTTCACTATTTTGAGCAAGAAACGTTTAAGGCTTCATTCTTTTCATTCCCTTCATGGACGATCTTCCCAATAATCCTCTCTGTTTCTCATCTTTACCGATGATTCTACCCTTCATTTTTCCTCTGACTTCTCTTCACAACCTTCATCTGCTCATCGTCGTCAGGCTCATATCACTCTTTTTTCAAGTCTCAACTCCTATTTACAGAGGGTATCTGAGTGGGGCACTCAAAAACAGTTTCTTGTTATCAATAAGCTTCTCCTCCTGATGGTCCTTTTGTTTTTGAAGCTAACGAAATTTACCCTCTTAATATTAGGAATTCAGATAGCCTCCAATTTGTCTTGAAGGAGTCACATAATCCACATTTTTAAACATCTTTAAAAATATTGGGAAATTCTGTTTCGTTTTTGATATTACATTCCGTATATTCAGTTACTTAAAATTTATAAAGGCCTTATCAGTTCCTGCCTCAAATACTGCTCACACATCTGTGGTGGTGCTTTTTTTTTTTATTAACTCCTTGTTAGGGTTGAATCTAAGGCCATCATATTCATCAAAGACCCTTCGCTTACTGGTAATCTGGATTCTCTTTCTCTCCGCCGTAAGGTGTCAGCCTTTTGTTTCCATTTTATCGTTACTCCTTCCATCTCTGCTCTGATGAGATTGTGAGTTGCATCCCTCCCCCAATGCCGAGGTTGCATAGAACTCGCCAAGCGACCTCATATCACAGGTACTGTAAGGAGAATTTTAGCTGGAGGATTGGTCGGTACAGGGATTACTTCTTCCCTTGCACCTCTAGACTGTTGAACTCTCTTCCTCCTTATGTCTTCTAATTCTTATGACCTGTCTTCCTTCAAAAAGCTACTCTACCGTCATCTCATGAGCTAATCCTGCCATATCTCTACATTTCCATTACTTCTACTATTCAGTCAACGTATCCCTTTTCTATTATTTAACTAAATTCTGCCTTTTTCTTAAACTTCTACGTTTCCTTCATCTCAATTATTTTTTTTATGCCAAGGCCTGATGAGGGCAATTTTCTAGCCTGTCCCGATGTCACACTCATGATAGAAAACATTTTTAATGGTATTTGCTCATTCTATTTCTGACTGTTAAGTAGGTCCATTGTAAAACATTATTTCTGCTTTATAAATTGATTTTTGGCAACAAATAAGTTGTTGAAAGGACACGAACATGAAAGACTTTAGGATGAAAGAAGATCAATAGAAGATGAAATGAAAAGAGATACAAATAAAGGTGGAAAGAATGTAAAAAGAAGACGATCAAAGTGAAAGGAAGAAAACTCCATCCTTTGTTGGAAATGCTGCCTTGCTGTAGTAGTTGTTTTCAGATACAAAAAGGATGGAAGACAACACAAATGGTACTCCCCGTGAATCTTGGAGAGAGGGAAAATATAAAGAGGCTTGATAGTAAGCAATCTTGATCATATTCATTTTTATAGACGATCATATATTGCTTAGCTAACGTGAATGCTGATATTAGATATTTTAACAGCAATGGTTAGAATAAAAGTGCTAGCTTTAAGAGTCAGGTAATAGAAGTATTGATAAAAGTTACAAAACTCATATATGCAAACTCATAACATTTCATATATATTATACACTAAATATATATATCTACACCTACCTACTCAAAACCACAAATAACAGGAAAATAAATCACAAAGTAAATCATAAATTTAGATAAGTTACAAGATTTACAAACAAATGCAAATCTAAATGTAAAATAAAAACACCAAGTATAAAGAAGTTACGACATAATCCATAAAATATACCTAGAATAATAATAATAATAATAAAAAAGGATATTCTTAAACATTTACTAAAACTATATATCTTCTCAGGCTTTAAAAATATCAAATCTAATTTTCAAACAATTTAGTTCAAAATGCAATTCCATGTGGTTCTCTTAAGTGAGGCTCGTGTTTATGAACAAACCAAATCCTAGCTAGCAAAGCATCTTTATCATTGTTTATTAGCGAATCAATATCGTAATTTGTTTCAAGTGTCGTCTATAGGTCTCTGAAAAAAGACAAACTTATAATATTGCCAGAAAATCGAAAATTTTGTCAAGGAAAGGGCAAGAATGTCTTAAAATGTTTAATCCCGTAAACAATTTGATTTTGTTTATATAATGTTCAAATGAAAATAGCTGAGATTCTTGACAGGAATAATGAAAGAGTGATAGATAGATAGATAGTTAGATAGATAGATAGATAGATAGATAAATAGATAGATAGATAGATAGATAGATAGATAGATAGATAGATAGATAGATAGATAGATAGATATATATATAGATAGTAGATAGATAGATGCACTTTTCTTCTCGAAGAGCTGCTCTCTACATCACTTACACCATATACTCAACAGAAAAGTACAACATATAACAAAAGAGAAGGAGATCAAAGTAGGAGACTAGAATATGATCAGAGTTAAATCAACAAACATCCAATATTGTTGGATATATATTCCGACTTTTTCTGTAATACTTTTTTCTCCTTCCCAAATTCACTTGAAAAGAAACTTCTAATATATCCTCGAGTCCCATTGGGGCAATTCTCATCTTTTGTGTTGAAACAATATAGACTTCTGTATGAGAGAAAAAGGGGGAAGAAATCTCATACAACACAATGCCCTGTCATTTGCTTTTCTAGGGAAGGCAATCAAAGGTGAGCTCTTGCGACAAAAGAGATGAGGATCTTTTCATCTGATTGAAGACTTTTACATGTTCTTTTAGCTTACAATGTGTCTTATAGCAACTGTACAGGAAACTTTCAGACTTCTTATTATTATATCCATTTATATATTCTTAGTATCAAGTACAGCAACAAAAGAAATAACTATAAAATGAATGTCAGTGTTGTTATGAAAAAACAATGCTCGCACCAGTTAAGCATGAAGTAAAAGATTAGCAGAACTCTAGAATATGCAGAACTCTTGTTGGTAGAGATATGAGTGAGGGAAAAACGTAGTTGCCTAAAAATTCTGTTTTTGCTGGGTTGAAATGAAGAAATATTCACCCTAAGCTACTAAACGGCTATGGTGTATATTACCCTTAATAGTTATGTTTTATATTTATCCAAAAACAATTATGAGCTCTGATTATACGATAGAACATTATGTTAGCCTTGTGCAAAGTTAGTATATAATTCCCTCATATCCTAAAGCTAGGCAGCACCTCGAAACAAATTCAAAAAATTTTCTTTACAATTTAACAAATATGTACATGCCGCTAGAAGGGATATTTTTGATGGTGAGAGAGACTATGCGATGTAAGAACAAAAAGAATATGCTCATGATATTTGAATATATGCATCAAAAGAGTGTTAGGAGATACAAAATGACGTGAATATATAAAAGTTAGTTTCATTTCCACAAGAAATAATTTTTCTTCACACCTTTGCTCAGTACATCTTTGAATAATCAGCCATTTATTTTAATTAGGCCTCAGACTGCAGCAAGCCTTCAACTTCTCGGAAGCTGTCTCTAATTCAGTTTTTACTTTTCCACTCCAAGTAATGAAATTCCAAGTCAGTTTGGAAGAAAAATGATTGTCAGTAAATAAATTTAAGGTCATTACTATAAGAAAATCCTAAGAAATGCATCGGAAACTAGGGATTTTCATTCATACAGCCTTTTTACATAGTAATAATTCCCTAACTTCACGAAATTTCTGAATGATGTTTGCATTTCCATGGCAATAGCTTTATTTCCAATATTATACATATTTCACTTAGATATACATCCTAAAAATCCTCTAAAATACTATAACTCTAAATCTTCTTGTTTGCTGAA
>JAXCGZ010019616.1:5000-20000 GCA_037179515.1 Halocaridina rubra
ATATATATATATATATATATAATATATATAGAGAGAGAGAGAGAGAGAGAGAGAGAGAGAGAGAGAGAGAGAGAGAGAGAGAGAGAGAGAGAGAGAGAGAGAGAGAGAGAGAGAGAGAGAGATATTATTTATTTTATTTATTAATTTATTGCCTGAAAGAGATATTATTTATTTTATTTTATTAATTTATTGCGCCAAGGCGTCAGACATTACATGAGTTCATACAAATAATGCTTCAAATGGATATAAAACCAAGAACTGAACATGGTTTACAGGGAGGTGTACATATTGATAAAACATTGCTGCATACTAACATACAACTCACAGAATGGCAGCACAGAGTACATTATATGCAAAAGTAAAGCTCAGAGAAACGCAGAATGCACAAACAGAATTATATAGCAACATACAGAAAATATATGTATAATTCAATATAATTAATGGCCACCAAAGTGAGGAAAACGAGCAAGAATAACATCAAGGTTGTCATCATTAAGTAAAAATGAGCAGATCTGTATTAAGTTCTGACCTCGTGGTAAAACATCTCTCACTGCGGGGCACTGAAGACAATAGTGGTCAAGAGTGTTAGCATTAGTTCGGTCGCATAATGTACAGGAGGTGTACTGTGGCATATCTAGAGTCTGGGAGACCTGCCATAAAGGCCGATACCCCATTCTGAGCCGAGCACTAACTACATTGTTTTTCCGCACCATTAACCCGCGTCTGCGATACTTGTAGCGACTGTGAAGGAAGTGATCATGGTGCTGTATGGACACACTGTTGGCCCTCTCCGTGTCCCTGCGCTGGACCGTCATGGCAAACCCAGCTGAGTAGATGATGTTACGTAGGCATCGGAGGGAGGGCTCAGCGTCCACAGCATGCCCATCCAGCATACAGGCCGCCTTGGCAAGACGATCAGCTGTGTCGTTGCCAGTCAGCCCAATGTGGGATGGAGTCCACACAAATGACACAACAAGAGAAGCATCCCGAGCGGCTGCGAGGCGACATAGTATATTTCCCACAGCACGGCCACAGATAGGTCTTGGCGAGGATAGGGCTTGTAGGGCCGATTGGGAGTCACAAATTATTACCCCATTCACTCGTCGTCGAACAAGGAGAGTCACGGCATCCAAGATGGCATTCAGTTCACAGTAGGTGGAGCTCGACGAGGTGGGTAGTCTACGGCCAATCCATGAATCAGCCGGCACAGGCGGCTCCATGGTGGGGGAAAACACAGCACATGCCGCCCTCCCATCTGCTTGCACAGAACCATCAACATAGACGTGGTGTGCTGCAGGGACAGACGTAGATACATCAGCGATAGTCTCCAGAGCTAACTGTCTCTGCAAGGGGGGATAGACATCCTTCGAGGTCGGTGTATATGTGACAGCGGGGAGGGGGACACGCCAGGGTGGTAAATCTGGGACAGCCGCCTGCACTGGCAGGTCGATGTCAAGGCCACGGAGAATGTCACTCACCACCCTGATAAGGTTATGACCTCCTGCTCGAAGTGGGAGCCTGGGTGCGTCTGGATCAAGGGACGTCCTCATGACAGCAGAGAAGTACGGAGCAAGAAAGGGGTAGTGAAGACACTTAACAGTAAAATAGGACACATTGGCATAAATCCTCTCCACAAGAGGGGGTAAGTTGAGCTCCAACTGCATACTCACAATACGGGTAGAGAGAGAACATCCCAAGATAAATCTCATGACTCGATTCTGGAACTTTTCAAGTGGCTCGAGAGCTGGTTTAGGAATTTGACACAAGGCAGGAGACAGATAGTCAACCACTGACCGAAGTAGTAGGATGTAGAGGGTCCTCGCCACTGGGATGGAGACTCCTGCAGCATTGTTGGCAAGCCACTTGACAGGTGCAAAGCGGGGCTCCAGACGGTCAAGAAGGCTCTTCACAAAGGGATGAATTCGTTGACGAGCAGGTATAGCTGGGGTGATCCGGACAGGTGCACCTAAATACGTGTACTGTGTGCAGTGAGGGATGACATTACCACCCATGGCGAATGCGGGCAGTGCTCTGCAGTTGCGTGAAGTAAAAATCCTGCTTTTTTCTGGGGAGATAATAAGGCCACAGGAGGTAGCAGACACGTAAAAGTCATGGAGCATGTGCTGAAGGTCGTGAGTTGAGGTCGTGTGGATGCATATGTCGTCCGCATAGCAGGTAACTGTAGTACCGGGGATGACAGGAAGGAGGGAGAGTAGACGATGCATAAGGATATTGAATAGAAAAGGACTTAGCACACCCCCCTGAGGAGTACCCAGTTCAAACCGTTCATAGGAGCTATACGACCCTTTAAAAAGGACGCTTGATGTTCTGTTGCAGAGATATCCCCGTATCCATTTCAGTATGTTCCCCCGAACTCCAAAGTCCACCAGCTGGTCAAGAATAATTTCCTTGTTGGCTATATCGAAGGCAGATTTGAGGTCCAGGAAGGCGACCACACTGGTGGGAGAAAGACGGGTGTAGAGTTCAGCGAGGCAATGATGTGTGCTCCGTTGTGGGAGGAAACCATAAAGACTGGGGGAGAGTTTATCCTGTAGACGGTGCATGAGCCGGGCAAGAAGGATGCGTTCAAACACTTTGCTGAAGCAGGAGGTGAGGGAGATAGGCCTAAATTTGTCGGTTCCAGGTTTTGGTAGAGGAATAATAGTGCTTCTGGTCCAGGCAGAGGGCACATGCCCCAAGCAAAAGCAAAGATTGAAGAGGCGCAGTAGGGGGTTACCAGGAACTTTCTGAAGAAGACGGAGAACTTGATATGTAAGACCATCCTCCCCAGGGGCAGCCTGAAAGAGAGAGAGAGAGAGAGAGAGAGAGAGAGAGAGAGAGAGAGAGAGAGAGAGAGAGAGAGAGAGAGAGAGAGAACCCAAAGAAAACAGACCTCGAGGTAAATTCCTAGTCCAAACAGAACCGACGTGATTCTCAATGGTGAAGTTAGAGACCCATAGAATGGGTTAAATAAGGGTCCTACTCCACCCTTGGGAAATCAGGTCCCTGCAACCCCCCTCCCCCAATTGCTGGCTTGGCTTTTGCTCTTTCTACTTTACTTATTTATTTATTTATTTATTTATTTATTCATTTATTTACGTACATGAATGCATGTCTTCGCATAGGAATGCAGTAGGTACAATATATATAGATATGTACATAGTGTGTATGTGTGTGCATGTGTGTGTGCGTGTCTGTGATGCTTAATAAACCATAGATAATAATAATAATAATAATAATAATAATAATAATAATAATAATAATAATAATAATAATAATAATAATAATATTAATAATAATAATAATAATAGTGATAATAATAATAATAATAATAATAATAATAATAATAATAATAATAATAATAATAATAATAATAATAATAATTATATATATAATATATATATATATATATATATATATATATATATATATATATATATATATATATATATATATATATATATATATATATATAATCTAATTACTACCTTAATAAACAGCTTTAATTAATCTCAGTTACCATATTCAAGTTTAAATTAAATACCTGGCCCCTTTCCTTCCAGTCTCAAGTGTAATCCTCATTCAAACTCATCACCAACTCATACCCCTAAATCCCTATCATACTCATGCTCAAACTCATGTTTTAGCTCCCACTAATATTCACACTCCAATTTCTAGTAATATTCGTACTCAAGCTTCAACCCATACTGAAACTCCAGTCCCGGCTTTTCTTCCAACTCGTGCTCAAACTCCAACTCAGTTTTTTTTTCTATTTTGATTCATACTCAAACTCAAACCCCAGCTCGAACTCTTACTCACACTCCAACTCCTACTCATATTCACAGTCACGTTTCAACTCATACTCCAACTCAAACTCAATCCCCAGGTCGAACTCTTACTCACACTCCAACTCCAGCTCATATTCACACTCAAGTTTCAACTCATACTCCAACTCATTTTCACACTCCAATCATACTCAAAATCGAACTCATACCCAAACTCGCACTCTACCTCCAAATCGTCAACTCATACTCTCACTCTAAGTCCTAATTATACTCATACTCACATGCACAGTTAAATATATACTTCAACTACCAACCCCAACTCATACTTAATCTCCAACTCATGCCCAAACTCTTAAAAATACTCATATTCATACCCTCCAACCCATACTCCAACTCCAATCCCAATTCCTGCTCACACTCATATTAAACTCCAACTCACTCTTTTGGTCATACTCACACGCTTTAATCCATACTCCAACTCCAATCCAATTCATACTTATACTCCAACTCCAATCTCATCTCATTCTTATGGTCATACTCACATGCCTCATCCCATACTCCAACTTAAAGCCAACTCATACTCATCCTTACTAATACTTCAACTCCTCATCTTGTTCCTAGTGCTAGTACTCCCCCCCTCTCGTTATGTACGTAAAAAAACATACTCACACGGATAAATACACACACACAACGCCTAGTGTACGTATGTCAGGATACGTAAGTCACATTAAGTTAGGTTAAGTTATGAATATTAAATTAGCTAAGTAGAGAATAATAATAATAATAATAATAATAAATCTTTATTTCCAAAGTACATTGGGTATTCAAATAAGATGCATATATATTCCAGATAGACATCTGTGGTGTACGATATAGACATACTAAAACAAACAAATCATAAAGATGAGTGTACTATTAAAAATTACAAGTAAAATCTTCCTTTAAGAGTAACTTCTTAAAATTATATTTAAAAGTATACACTGAACCAGCATTTTTAGTTCTCTGGGAAGCTGATTATATAAATGAGGTCCACGAATGTTTATATCTCTTGAGCCAATATCAGTTTTAGACCTTCGTACTAATAAATCTTCCCCTTGACGGGTAGTTAACCCGGTAACTGAGCTTACTGTAGAAAAATTATGCAAGCAATCAGGAAGATTGTTTCTTAGTATATTAAAAACAAAGGTACATATATCAAAAACATATTTATCTCTAATCTTTATCCATTCTAGATCTTTTAAAACAGGAGAGATGTGCTCGTATTTTCTTACATTGCCAACAGCCACTCGTGCTGCAAAGTTTTGTAACTTTTGTATTCTTTGTAATTGAGTCTTATTTGTACATCCCCAAACTTTGAGACAGTAATTAATTAAACTCATAGCTAAGGACTGGACAATTATTATACGAGTTGATGTTTCAAATGAGTCTTTTACCCTATTTAGATATATTAGAGTACCCATTACTTTTTTGTAAATTTCATCTATATGCATTTCAAAATTCATGTAACGGTCAAAATAGACACCTAGGTTCTTTACCGAGTTCATTGGCTTAATGATATTACCGTTAGGTCAGGTTGACGAGGGATACTTAGTAAGGTTAGTCTAGGTATGTTAGGTCTGGTTAGGTTAAGCAGGTTAGGTTAGATAGGTTAGGTTAAGTAGATTTGGTTAGGTTAGGTGAGTTTAGCCTAAGTAATTTAAAAGAATAGTTAATATTTGGTTAAGCAAATCTTATGAGTTTTGCTTAAGATTGGTTAGGTTAGGTTAAGTTAGGTTTAGTTATAATAGAAAGATGGAAGTATTCACACAATTATTTTAATAATTATATTTATTAACTTTAATATTAATCCCATCTACTTAATAATTCCTATCACAAATAGATAAATACTAGTAGATAAAGATAATAATTGTCAACATCTATCTATTTATTCTAAAGATAAGATAATGAGTATCTATCTATCTATCTATCTATCTATCTATATATATATATATATATATATATATATATATATATATATATATATATATATATATATATATATATATATATATATATATATATATATATATATATATATATGTACTTACTTATATCACCAGCAGTCATCTTGCAAAGCCATTTTTATCCTCTTTAAACGGCTCAAATGACCGTTAAAAATTCAAAATTCAAATTCACTTTAAACGACTCAAATAACCGTTAAAAATTCAAAATTCAAATTCACTTTAAAAGACTCAAATGACCGTTAAAAATTCAAAATTCCAAATTTTGATTCACGTCTAAATTAACGGAAATTATTCATTTTCAAATTCGCTAATAATTATAAACCTGACACCAATTTTTGTCTGTCATTGCTTAATGAGTAATTAACACGATATTAATTAGTTTTAAAATGGAAACTATCAATAGTTTCTAGTTAATAACACTTAAGCACTTGGGCACAAGAGCAACACATCCACTCGCCATGAGGGTTGAACCCGCACTAAAAAAAAAAAAAAAAATTATATCTTAATTAATCTTAGGATCTATTTAGACTTTTTTTTAAATTAAAGATTCTAATAAAAACTTAAATTTTATATTTTGTAAATTTTAAATACTTGATTTGACCAGCTAAGGCATATCTTTATATATATATATTTATATATATATATATATATATATATATATATATATATATATATATATATATATATATATATATATATATATATATATATATATATATATAATATATATATATATATATATATATATATATATATATATATATATATATATATATAAAACAAATAGAATTTTTTTTAAGCATATGGATCAAATAAAACAATTCCAATAATATATTTTAAAAGCAGCTTAAAATAAAATTTTAAAAATGTTATCGTTAAAATATTTTACATTTTCTTTGAAAGAATTTTAAAGAAAACAATATTAAAGCAGTAACTATGGTAAATTATTTAATATTTTAACTAGCACTGCCGTTAAATTACAATATAATCAGTGCTTCGTAAAATATAATATTCCTCTAAAAATTATTAAAGTTACTAAACAGACGAAGGATGTAAAATTGATTTGGTAAATAAAACGTTGTCTAAATTCATAACTTTATTAGTCAAATTACATAAAGTTGAGAACTTGGAGAAATTAATAACTTTCAAACCAGCTGCATGATTATCTGTTTCTATCTAATTATCTGTCTGTCTTTATATAATTCTGTTTCCTACTCTGGCTATTTATCTTTCATTCTATATTATACAGAAATAGATTCAGTCTTCCACTATTAAGGGAAAAAAAGAATATATATATATATATATATATATATATATATATATATATATATATATATATATATATATATATATATATATATATATATATATATATATATATATATATATATATAGATAGATAGATAGATAGATAGATAGATAGATAGATACGGATAGATATATATCGTTGTTCCCTTACTACTAAATATATCAATCAATTAACTCCCCAATTAATGAACAATTTTCTTGCTTATTTTTACCATACACGCATTTGATTTACAGCTTATGCTGTAATATAGTCCTTAGAAACATACAGCCCAAGGCCTATTCTAAAATAACACTCAAAGGCTTATAAATACGAGCTGTATATTATACTACCAGCAGACATGCAATCAATGTGAGGCTGATGTCCCACCCAAGCAAGAGAGGGAGCCACTGATTCAAAATTTTTGTGGTTGACTGGACAGTGATAGAGGTAACAATTTTTTGTTCTGATTTGATACTAAAGTTTGAGTACTTAAACTAAGACTGATATTGTGGCAGAGAATGGGGCTGGTAATATACTGGATGCAGGTTTGATGCTGGACTAAGTTTGGATTAGCTTCCACTGTCTCATGTCTATACAGAGTAAACTGGACAATTAATTGGGGGTTTGGTGATTTATTATTGGGCTACTTGATTAATCAGCTATTCCCTGGAGATCACTGGGTCCATGTGATTGGAGAGGAGCTTGGGCCTTGGCTGTATGGTAGGTATCTAGTCAGGCTCTAATGTTATTACTGTCCTTGGCTCTTGCCTCAGCCCCATCAGACATTACAACACCGATGCAGCAGTGCCTCTAGTGGGAAGGTGGGGTGCCAGCCTCACAGCCTCTACTGATAGTGGACTGATGGAGTTTATATATATCAGCTCTCATTGTATAAAGGATTAATACTATAAATATCATATAACAATCAGAAGAGAGTATGGGATATAATGTGACAACAATTGTATATTGTAATATTCTCAAGATATAAGATGATTTTGAGTGTAGTGTTATATCTGTGTGTAAGTGTGTGTGATACATAACTATTCTGGACCAGGATTCGAAATCACACCATAATAACAGTCCATAAATAATTCCTGCTCAGGAGAGCCAAGCAACTCAATATATATAAAATTGTATTCATTGTACAATGAATCAAAATATTTGTCTCTAAGCAGTAAACAGCTTGAAGTAATTTTTTATCTTGCTTTTCTAGAGAAAGAATTCCTAGAATCTGTTGAAAAATGAGTATTGTCCAGTGAGCAGATTATTGTCATTTACTGACTTTAGAAGTTTGGAATAGAGCTTGTGGGAGTAGTAACATGCATGCTAAACATGAGAATTGAAACATTTTCTCAGAGAGAGAAAAAAAAAGTTAATAATATTCTGTTAACCTTGCATGCCCTAGCAAGACTCTGTAATACCATGATATGGTTATAATGAGATTCAAAGCACTCCAGCCAGTAAGTAATCTTCGGTTAACCTTGCAAGTCCTAGCAAGACTCTGTAGTACCATGATATGGTGATAATGAGATTCAAAGCACTCCAGCCAGCCAGTAAGTAATCTTCTGTTAACCTTGCAAATCCTAGGAGAGATTGTAGGACCAAGCACATCTAATAAATAAGTAGAATATTTACAACACTGCAGCAAAAGCAATTAATTTTTTCTTGTTGACCATGGATATCCTGACGGAGGCCCAATAATACTAGGAACTTGCTAAAAATGACCATCAAATTACTCTTCTCAAAGCAAAGAGCACAGTCATATTTTGGTGAAGGGTTTGTAAGATGTGGAATAAGTTAAAAGTAGAAAGTCAAACTTCTTTCCAGATAGCGAGCCAGTTTAAGACTTGGCAAAGAGCTCGCATGACAATATGCTATAGTAGAAAGTCAAACTTCTTTCCAGATAGTGAGCCAATTTAAGTCTTGGCAAAGAACCCATTTTACCAGGCTCTTTGAACAGTCCTGGTAATGAGATCATACGACCATAACAAGTTAACTATGAGAACTAAACATCTGTATAGATAACGAGCTAATTCAAGTCCTGGCAAAAAGATTACAAGACTATAACATGTTAAAGATGAAAGCCAAATTTCTTTCCAGATAGTGAGCCAATTCAAGTCCTGGCAAAAAGATCATAAGACCGTAACATGTTAAAGATGAGAGTCAAACTTCTTTCCAGATAGCATGCCAATTTATCCTTGCAAGAAGATCATACAACCAAAACATATTTAAATTGAAAGTCAGACTTTACAGATAATCAGCCAATGTAAGTCCTGGCAAACAAAAATATACGCCCAAGAACATGAAAAAATTGAAAATCACACGACTCTCAGGATAGCCAGCCAATTAGTCCTGGTAATGAGCTCGTAAAACCAGGAAAATGCTAAAACTGAGAGTTAAATTAAATTCCAGTTTGCAAGCCAACAGAAGTCCTGGCAAACAACTCCTAGGACCAGGAATATGCTACAATTGAGAGTCAAACTACTTTCCAAGGTTGCTCTCTGGAAAGTAGTTTGACTCTCAATTGTAGCATATTCCTGGCACTAGGAGTATTTTACCAGGACTTCAATTGGCTTGCAAACTGGAATTTAATTTAACTCTCAATTTTAGCATTTTCCTTTGCCAATTCAAGTGTTGGCAAAAGAGATCGTACTTCCATAGCAATTAAAACTGAAAGTCACACAGCTCTCCAGATATTAAGCCAATTCAAATCTTCTGTTAACCTTAACAACTGAAAAATTAATGTCAAATTTCTTTCCAGATTTTGAAGGCCAATTCAAGTCTTCTGTTAACCTTAACAAGATAAAAACGAGAGCCAATGTTCTTTCCAGATTTCCAGCCAATGTCAAGTCTTCTTTTGATCTTAACAAGCTAGCAATGAGTTAGTCTTTTTTCCAGATTGTGAACCAATTCAAGACTATTTTTACCTTAACAAGCTATACATGAGAGTCAAACTTCTTTCCAGATATTGAGCCACATTAAGTCTTCTTCTGACCTTCCCTGTGAAGGGTGCTCCAACTTAGCGATCTTGGACAAGACTGATGGTCTCTGTGTACTGCTGGAGCATGTAATAAGGCCAGTAAATGAGATTAAATACTAGGAAACATCCAGGGAAGAGCATTCGGCACAGGCGGTCAACTGCTCGGGCGTACATGATGTACGTAGTGGGTGGCTTTGCCGTAGGGTCCTCTTCGCTAGCAACCTGCAGTAGATGTAGACATTAGTGAATGAATGATAAAAAAATATTAAAAAAATAAAACACAGTATGAAACGAGTGGTGAGAACTTAAATAATATAAAATAAATTAAAACTAAAAAATTCTTCATGCAGGTTTCATAAAGGATTGACTTTTTCTATTGTCTCTGTATAATTCTTTATTCATTTTTTTTTTCTGAATATAACTTTTAACTTTGACTGATTAGGTTTTTCTTTGAACTATATTTCTAGCAAGATTTTTAATTCAAAGTAAGTTTATAAACTCTGACCAGGGTCAGCTAATTATGTAAAATACTGTAATTTTGGACTCCTTCCATAAAAGAGAACCTATGTGACAAGAGGCAAAATTTAAAAGCTTTTTACTTGCTTACATCTATAATATTATTATTATTTTAAATAGTTTAATATATATTTATGCTTACTCTGTCTGTTTTAATACTCTTTCATAATATCTAGATATTTAATTAAAATTGTATATCATGTATTTAATCAATAATTTATTATATAAAGATATATATATATATATATATCTAATATATTAAACTTGTTTAATAAATCGGTTTATTTATGTATTCCCAGCTGAAAATAAAATATAAAACGAAATAAGAAGTCTAGTATTATGAAAAGAAAAGATATTTTCTAAATCTAGAGACAATATAATTGATAATATTTAACTATCATTAATAACTGAAGGACCGACTGAAGGAGGATCTCAGAGAGAGACAGCTGGGGGAGAAGCAAGTGATGGACCGGAACCAGTGGAGACGACTAGTGAAGAGATGCGACCCCATATGAAAATGGGAAGGCAAATAGAGGAAGAAGAAGAAGAAGAATAACTGCCTTAGTTCGTTCTACTAGGAGAAGGCATCTGTTTTTCTAAGCACTAAACTGAATAATAATATAATGATAATAAATATTCAACGCTACCTGCAGCAAAATCCATTCATGTTTCATTTATATTAAAAAATTTTGTTGAAGAAAAATAGAAAACTTTGACATAAAATTAACAGATATATAAAACTGATGGCAAAAAAGAAATTCATTGGTATGTATGCATGAATATTTTAATATTATAAAACTCCAAGCCTCTAACACAATACAAAATGCAAACCGAGGAGTGCATTTGCACTATATTACTACATACAGTATTAATACACTGTAAATACAATCTTATGAATGCATTCAGTATAGTGCAAAGGTCTTGAGTATTATAGTATTAATATATACATACACACCAAAGTGCATTATCTTTTCTATTAAGGGAAATATTGTTATGATCACTCTCAATATATACATTACAAATAAAAAAAACACTCAAATCTGTCAGAAGAACAAGAAAATCATAAAAATACCATAAAAATGTGCATAATAAAGTTTTTTAAGGCTGAAACAAATCTTTCATAGTTGTCTAAATGCATTACTGTAACTCCAGAGTGAATTGGTAGAGAGAATTTGAACTCTTGACATAATAAAACATCAATATTACAATTTGGAAGTGTTATAAGATGCGAACTGGTGATGAAGATATGAAAAGAAATGAAATGGCAACAGTTATTATTGACCAATCATCTAAGAGATTGTTTACATATACAAAAACAGCAATGGTCCTAGCACACAGCCCTGCAGCACAGGTTTGTTACAAATAATCCATCCTAATATTAAGTACTTCTTATATTCTTTTTCTTGGCTATTTGGCTCTCATTCAGCTAACTCTGGAGTGAAGAATTTTACTTAAAATAATACATAAAACTTGCTTATTGTGATTCATTCACAAAATGGTGTCTCCAGAGTAGCAAGAGAAAAAAAAATACTCTACAAACATCTTCAATCCAACTCTACTTCTATTGACCACTGAAATAAAAGAGATCTTTATATAGTAAATCTAATTAATTGTATTTATTTATTTATTAATTCACTTATTTATTTATATATTTTATATAGTTTCTCTCACATTATGTATAGTGTATATGTCTTCACGGCTAGTGACAGACTCTCTGAGTTCTGTTCCGGTTTTACGTCACGGACTCCCTTATCAACCAAGGGCTAGGACGGTTGCCTTCTTGCGAAGGACTTGTTTTGGCAGATGTAATCCTTACGCTGAGTGCATGCCTTTGCTAACCTCAGACCGTGACGGGGTGCGAACCCTCGACCTGACGCCTCAGAGTCGGAGACGCTACCGACTGAGCCACGGCGATTACTGACAGACTCTCTGAGTCTAAGGTATATAATTGCGGTCTGATTCCACGTGGCTCTCATCCGTTGAAATTCAACAACCCAACCTAGTAACTGACTAGATGTCCTTAAATTAGTCAAAAGTTCGAACTAGAAATCCTCCCTTCACATTAATTATCCAAGAGGCAAAATAAAAAATCAACTATTTATGAATCAATGTTCAAGTCAATTACATATGCTAAACTAGTACCGGATGGGGGGGACCGCAGCAGAGTGGGGATTAGAGTGCTCGATTTGGTAATAGACACACCTGTGTTCATGCCCATTGCGGGGCATGAGAAGGGGTATGAAACCCATATTCCCCAGATCAAACCAGTCTGTGTTCACCACCATATGAATGATGACTGATAGCGACTCAAAACGGGTAACGATAGCAAACTAGTAAGCGTATACGGATCGATACGGATGGCCTTATGATGATTAATACACATACTTAAAAAAAAGTCTTATTTTGTATATTTTTGTTCTAAAATAAGCCAATGCAAGTTCTGTACAGCATAACTCCACATATCATGCATTTATAGACCTTAACAGCATGGTGCTTAGAGCGCTTGAGTAGGTTAGCGGCATAAAAGTGTCTGAGCTCACATGTGGGTGTTACGAAGGGCATCCAGCCTCAATTCCCCAGTTCCAACTTCCAGTCTGTATGCATCCACCCCCATAATAGGGATTACTAGTGACACATAAAATAGCAAACATGATAATCTTTCGTAACGTAAGTCTTTTGAAGTCAAGAGAAATGTTACGCATGCAATGTCCGTAGTTATCGTCAGACATAGATGCTTGTTGTTCATCTATATACACTATTATGTTTATCATAAATGAGAGTAACATTGCATTATGTACTTAGTTGTAGAATTTTAATGCATGCAGATTAAATATTTTTTATTGTATATCATACTGAAGTATATCAGAGTGCCAGGCAGTGCCATCCAATGCCATGTGTAAAGTACAAAGCTCATATGGAAGCTATAAGCTACGTTCTTTGTGCAGGTGACTCTGTAGATATGACTAGAGTTTCTACACTAGCAAAAAAGTTATGCAAACTACCAAAATACTGACTAGTTTCATTAGTGACTCTATAAAAGTGCGATTGGAAAAAAACTTAAAAAAGATACAAAAAAAAAAAAAAATAAACAGATGTGAGATGCAGTCAAGAAATCCTCTCGAAAGTAATGTCTTTGAAGTTCTTTTGAGAGGAGGGTTAGTACTTGTCTTCCAAGTTCAACGTCGTTAGTTCTATATTTCCCAGGTCCTGCTTCCTCCTTCTCCTCCTCTTTCATTGCTTGTTTTTCAGATTTTTCACCAACAACCTCTTCCTCCTTCTCCTCCTCCTCCTCTTCAACCTCCATCCTTGCTAATATTCTGCCCACCTGTTCTGCATCTGAACCAGCCAACTGTAGACGTGTTTGTGATCACAAGCAGAAGGGAGAAAAGGCAATTGATGAAATACTAAATATATTTTTTTATGATAATGTTATATGTGAACGTATTAATATACGGAACAAATTAAATCTGCAGCACAATTTGTGTGCTGGCTTGACCAAGAATGCTAAATTGGATTTTTTATTTTTTTTATTTTTTTTTAACTTCATTATGTCTCTGTTTTTGGATTAAAAATTGTTCTATTTTTTTTATTAGGTGATATTGTCATTTCAACTATTTTCCAAAAGTTATAATGTTGGTATACACATACAATAAAGTATTTTGATAAATGGTCAGGTAATACAGAAAACACAGCAAGTAGATAATACTGCAATGATGAAATAATACTGATAATATAAATGACACTTTAGTAATGGAGCGAGTACAGTAATCAATATTCAGTATTACTTTATTTGATTGATAAGTAAATATATTCATGCATCAAGAGTTATTATAAGTAATGATAAGGGAATGATAAGTAATATGAGGGTGGGATAAGTAAGTATATTATCCTTTGATATGGGGCTTATAGGGGTAAATATTAGACTTATGAATAGAATTATTAATTAAATGAGTATGAAAGTTATTTTCATATGAATGTCGTGTTATTTTTTCTATATCAAGATTATTCATATGTTGTTGCAAATATGCTAATAGTCACTGATATATACTGATTTGAGAGAGAGAGAGAGAGAGAGAGAGAGAGAGAGAGAGAGAGAGAGAGAGAGAGAGAGAGAGAGAGAGAGAGAGAGAGAGAGAGAGAGAGAGAGAGAGAGAGAGAGAGAGAATAGTCACTGATATATACTGATTTGAGAGAGAGAGAGAGAGAGAGAGAGAGAGAGAGAGGAGAGAGAGAGAGAGAGAGAGAGAGGAGAGAGAGAGAGAGAGAGAGAGAGAGAGAAATATCCCTTACCAGCCTTGGAATCCTGAAGGTACGATTGGGATTTACAATCTTCTTGTTTGCCATCCAGTTGACCACTGTGAATTCCAGAAGGGCTCCAAACACCATTATCATACACATGCCCACCCATACGTCAATAGCCTGGAAAAA
>JAXCGZ010019616.1:25000-27500 GCA_037179515.1 Halocaridina rubra
GAGTTTAAGCTTGTAGCTGAGGTGTGGCAAAGGAAACAGAGTCGGAAGATAACTGTGGGGCCTAATTGCACGTTATATTAGCGTGTTATGGATGGAAATACTGGAGTAGTGAGATAAAAAGATTATTGCAAATCAGAGGTTTAATCTTTGCATAAAAAATTAAGTAGAGATTACTGCCTCTGATCGCAATATTTAAGGTTGTCTGGCGTTTTGACTTCCTCTCAAAGTTATTTTTAAATTAAATACATTTTTAATACCATTTCTTTGAAAAAAAGTAGGTTTATATATATATATATATATATATATATATATATATATATATATATATATATATATATATATATATATATATAATAAACTATTTCACAAATATATTCCAAACGATTTTATAAATATTGGGAGCATAGATGCATTCTAGATATTAGTCAGGTAATATTCGAATAATGGATTATGTTTTAACTTATTTATAAAAATGATTAGAGCCTGAGTAGCCAGATTAACTGTAATTACTAATCATGTTGTAGTTGATCAAATAAAAAATAAATTATTAACCTAATCACTGTTGTATATTTTCTTGAGAATTTAATGTCACTTACCGTTCGAAAAAATGCTTAAAATTTCCAAAAATTTTAATATTATTTACAAATTATGTAACTTACCGTATCATTTGTACCCACAATGAACTATCTATTCAACTTACAGAATAGTGTAAGTATTTAGGATTGAAACTGATTAACTCGAAGAGTAACGTAAGTACTGGTGTAGGTTCAAGTTAAGTGGGTATATATTGATTAAGGAAATCTTATGACATTCCCATGCATATATATTTATAAATAGATAATCTACTTACATTGGCATAATTTAGTGTGTGTGTGTGTGTGTGTGTGTGTGTGTGTGTGTGTGTGTGTGTGTGTGTGTGTGATTACCTAATTGTGTTTACGGGAAAGAGCCCAAAGCTCGTATCTTCCCGTCTCCTGATCGGTTCCATTTTATACTTAGTGATACTTATCATACCTGTCCTTAAAACTATGGATTGAGATAGCATTAACTGCCTCCTCGCTTAGCCAATTCCAATTATCAACTACTCTTACACTGAAAAAGTATTTCCTTACATCCTGCAAAGAAGTTTTCTTACGAAGCTTCAAACTATGACCTCTAGTTCTAGAGCCAGCCATATCAAAATATCGATCCCTATCCACTCTATCATAACCATGAAGAAATTTAAAGACTGTCACCATATCCCCCCTCACTCTTCTAGCTTCGAGTGATGGTAAGTCTAATTCCCTCAGCCTCTCATCATAACTGAGATTGCGTATTTCTGGCACCAGTTTCGTGGCATGTCTTTGAACTTTTTCAAGCTTAGCTATGTGCTTTTTCAAGTGCGGATTCCAAAAGGGGGCTGCATATTCGAGTTTTGGCCTCACATAGGTGTGTGTGTGTGTGTGTGTGTGTGTGTGTGTGTGTGTGTGTGTGTGTGTGTGTGTGTGTGTGTGTGTGTGTGCGTGCTTAGACTTTTTAGAGTATATACTACTAGTTTTTTCGATTATAAACACATATCTAGATCTAGGTTGTTTATATATATAAAATTATATTTTTAAACAAATTCTATGCAAATAAGCAGCTTGCATTTATATGGAGAGTGTGATTAAATTGTTTATATTATATAGGACTGGATTGCCTTACTTATCAAAATATACTTTACTTATCAAAATATATATCTAGATTAAGTTTGCTTATCTGCACAATATCCTTTTTTTATTTTTTTTCTTATTAAAATTTTCTTCTAATAGATAATCTATTTACAACTGATTACTTTAGCATTCATTTCGATTGTTTAAATTATATAAAATTGCTTTTTTGATTTTTTTTTTTAAAACATGAGTTTTTTTTTAGCCTGCATAACACTTTTTGTTGGTGTCTGTCAACAGTTCTATTCGAAAAGATGTCACTAGGTCTGTAAACTAATATACAGTATAAATGCTCCATAGAATAATGACGATTTTTGTATATTGCTTATGGATTTTTGTATGCAAAGATTTAATTTTTTTTTTGAGTCTAGTATACGGAGAATCTACAGTTGTCTACTGTACATACAACAAAAATATTATCAACATATTTGTTAGAGTTTTGTCTACAGAGATTCTTGTATATAAAACTACTACAGTTCTCTACTATAAAAATAAAAATCCTATCTATATATTTGGTAAAGATGTGCATACAGTTATATTCTATATACAGAAACTTTACAATACACTAACATAGAAAGATTCTACATGTGTCTATATTACATATTAAAAATATATTATCTACATATTTAATATCAATCTGTTTTTAATATATTTAATATGATTCGACTTACGACTAAAGTGTCTATATCAGTTTGTTTTTACTATATTTAATATGATTCGACTTACGACTAAAGTGTCTATATCAATCTGTTTTTAATATATTTAATATGATTCGACTTACGACTAAAGTGTCTATATCAGTTTGATTTTAC
>JAXCGZ010019616.1:37500-43320 GCA_037179515.1 Halocaridina rubra
GGTCAGAGAGCATTATAATAACTGTTGTATACAACCCACCAAGGAACCAAAATTGGCTTGAAGTTTATGAGGAAAGTCATATAGGTACTATTGAAGTCATAAACTCAGTTGTTAACATGGCACGGGAAAAAAAATGTAGGATTTTGATTATGGGAGACTTTAATCATAAAGAGATAGATTGGATAAATCTTGACCCACACAGTGGTGAGGACTCATTCGGGGCAAGATTCCTAGATTGCGTACAAGGGAATTTCCTACACCAACATGTAATGGAACCAACAAGGGCCAGGGGTGGGGATGAGCCATCACTACTTGATCTAGTGTTCACAGATAATGTGTTGGATATTGAAAAAAATTGAGCATGTACCACCAATTGGAAAGAGTGACCACTGTGTGTTGTTGATGGAGTATATCATTGAAGATATTCTTCCGGAGAGTAGAGGCACTGAGGACATGAGGAGGAACTATCCGAAAGGAAATTACATCAAAATGAATGAGCTTTTTCCAGTTCTTGACTGGAGAACCTTATTTTACAACAAATCTGTACAAGAAATGTATGACATCTTTTGTGAGAAATATGGGAAGATAGTAGATTGCTGCATACCTGTCACCAAAGTAGGTGTAATTCATGCCAGAGAGAAATGGTTCGATAATGGGTGTAAAAGAGCTAAGAAGTGGAGAGACAAATGCTGGAAAAGGTATAGGAGGAGAAAAAACATAAATGCCTGGCAAACCTACAAAAGAGCAAGAAATGACTACCTAAGTAAAAGGAGAGAGGCAGAGAGAGACTATGAGAGGGACATCACCAGGAAGGCTAAAGAAAATCCCAAGCTTTTCCACAGCTTTATCAGAGGAAAACTAAAGGTAAAAGAACAGGTTTTAAGGCTAAAGAGAGCGGATGGAAGCATCACTGAGACGGATGAAGAGATCTGCAAAGAATTGAACAAGGAGTTTCAGTCAGTATTTACAGTAGAAAATACCCCAGCCCCTCAGATTGCAGTGATAGAAGCTCAAGGGCCGGTATTAGAGAACATCAACCTTACAGCCACAGAGGTATGCAAAGCGCTGATGGATTTAGATGTTCATAAAGCTACAGGTCCTGATGACATATCCCCTCATGTGCTTAAAAAATGCGCAAACTCAATATCAGTGGCACTAAGTATCATATTTAAAAAGTCACTGGAGTCGGGGGAGATTCCAAGATGCTGGAAACAAGCAAATGTGATACCTATCTTCAAAAAGGGAAGGAGGGATACGGCTCCTAACTATAGACCAGTTTCCTTGACCAGCATAGTTTGCAAACTTATGGAGAAACTACTAAGGAAACATATCTCTCTTCACTTGGAATCCTTCAACTTTTTGTCAGTGAGGCAACATGGCTTCAGAGAAGGTAGATCAACAGTAACAAACTTATTAGAATTTTATGATGAGGTAAGCCAAATCTTACAGGAAAGAGAGGGTTGGGCAGATTGCATATTCCTAGACTTCCAGAAAGCGTTTGACACCGTTCCACATGGGAGACTTATTAGGAAGCTGCAATCAATGGCTAGAATAGGTGGGAATGTTTTGGATTGGATAAAAACTTACTTAGAAGGAAGGGAACAGAGGGTTAGAGTAAGACACTCAGTGTCTGAATGGAGAAGAGTTAGTAGTGGAGTTCCACAGGGTTCAGTTTTAGGGCCACTTTTGTTCCTTGTATATGTAAATGACCTACCAGAGTCTGTAAATTCATTCATGAATATGTTTGCAGATGATGCAAAGATTGTGAAGAAAGTAAAAAACGAGAACAATGGTAGAGAACTTCAGGTGGATCTAAATAATCTGCATGAGTGGTCAGAAAAGTGGCTAATGAAATTCAATACTTCAAAATGTAAGGTAATGAGAATGGGTACAAGTGCAAGAAGGCCCAAGCTTGACTACTCGGTGGCTGGAGTACAACTTCAAGAGACAGAAAATGAAAGAGATCTAGGAGTAAACATACTGGCAGATTTGTCTCCAGAATTACATATAAATGGCATAGTAAGGGCAGCATATGCATTCTTATCAAATGTAAGGGTAGCCTTCAGGCACATGGACAAGGAAATGTTCAGAAATATTTATGTAACCTATGTGAGGCCAAAACTCGAATATGCAGCCCCCTTTTGGAATCCGCACTTGAAAAAGCACATAGCTAAGCTTGAAAAAGTTCAAAGACATGCCACGAAACTGGTGCCAGAAATACGCAATCTCGGTTATGATGAGAGGCTGAGGGAATTAGACTTACCATCACTCGAAGCTAGAAGAGTGAGGGGGGATATGGTGACAGTCTTTAAATTCCTTCATGGTTATGATAGAGTGGATAGGGACCGATATTTTGATATGGCTGGCTCTAGAACTAGAGGTCATAGTTTGAAGCTTCGTAAGAAAACTTCTTTGCAGGATGTAAGGAAATACTTTTTCAGTGTAAGAGTAGTTGATAATTGGAATTGGCTAAGCGAGGAGGTAGTTAATGCTATCTCAATCCATAGTTTTAAGGACAGGTATGATAAGTATCACTAAGTCTAAAATGGAACCGATGAGGAGACGGGAAGATACGAGCTTTGGGCTCTTTCCCGTAAACACAATTAGGTAATCACAATTAGGTAATCACACACACACACACACACACACACACACACACACACACACACACACACACACACACACACACACACACACCGCAAGATCAGTTGTAAACACAAAAACACACTGGGGTGCACATGTGACTTTCATGCTCTCAACAACACTTCTGAAAACAAACGAAATGTCAATTTTAATTCCTTTAATACTATTTCTAGACCTTCAAATGACCCTTACTGGATCCAGATGTCTAGTGATACTGTTGTAGTATTACCTCCATACACCGAAATGTATTTAAATGCCATTGTAGATGCTCTTAGAATAAAGATCTTTATCTAAATTTGAAAACTAACGACGAGAGAGGTTGGGAAGTATGAGTAAGATGAAAAGAGATAGTCAGTAGTATGTTCATTCCCTAGCTCAAGCAGTCAGATGAGAGGCTGATTATTTCTTTTAACACCTTCAGTGGTACAGCTGGAAATGCCTTATGCTCACTAATGGATTGTCACATGAGTCGCAGGTTCAAATCCTGGTCAGGAGCAAAACTACTCATGTTTCATGGTTTTCACACACACACACACACACACACACACACACACACACACACACACACACACACACACACACACACACACACACACACACACACACACACACACACTTCAAGAATTCAAAGATGTGTTCATTAGACGATACAGAACACAGGAAGAGATGGGAAAGATCAAAAACTTGTTGCAAGAGGCAAGAAGGTTAAATGATGAAAGAAATGAAGAAGAGAAGAAAAATTTTCATTACAGAGTTCTTCCAGACAAAGGGGAGATAAAGAAGATAATGACAGAAGATCAGGGGATGGGGCCTCATTAAGATTGTTATACACAAATGCTGATGGATTAGCTGGTAAGGCAGTAGAATTAAAAAATAGGATTCACAACAGTAAGGCAGATATAGTAGCAATTACAGAGACTAAGTTGAGTGAGGACATAAACAGTGTCACAGTTTTTCCTAAGGGCTTCAGAATACTAAGGGTTGAAAGATCTGAGAGGACTGGTGGAGGGATAGCACTGCTCATAAGTGAAAGGATTCAAGTTGAATTGTCACATGAGTCGCAGGTTCAAATCCTGGTCAGGAGCAAAACTACTCATGTTTCATGGTTTTACACACACACACACACACACACACACACACACACACACACACACACACACACACACACACACACACACTTCAAGAATTCAAAGATGTGTTCATTAGACGATACAGAACACAGGAAGAGATGGGAAAGATCAAAAACTTGTTGCAAGAGGCAAGAAGGTTAAATGATGAAAGAAATGAAGAAGAGAAGAAAAATTTTCATTACAGAGTTCTTCCAGACAAAGGGGAGATAAAGAAGATAATGACAGAAGATCAGGGGATGGGGCCTCATTAAGATTGTTATACACAAATGCTGATGGATTAGCTGGTAAGGCAGTAGAATTAAAAAATAGGATTCACAACAGTAAGGCAGATATAGTAGCAATTACAGAGACTAAGTTGAGTGAGGACATAAACAGTGTCACAGTTTTTCCTAAGGGCTTCAGAATACTAAGGGTTGAAAGATCTGAGAGGACTGGTGGAGGGATAGCACTGCTCATAAGTGAAAGGATTCAAGTTGAAGAAATAAACTTGGCTATAGAAAGTGAGTTCAAGGAATTTCTTGTTCCTCGCATAAATACTGGGTCAGAGAGCATTATAATAACTGTTGTATACAACCCACCAAGGAACCAAAATTGGCTTGAAGTTTATGAGGAAAGTCATATAGGTACTATTGAAGTCATAAACTCAGTTGTTAACATGGCACGGGAAAAAAAATGTAGGATTTTGATTATGGGAGACTTTAATCATAAAGAGATAGATTGGATAAATCTTGACCCACACAGTGGTGAGGACTCATTCGGGGCAAGATTCCTAGATTGCGTACAAGGGAATTTCCTACACCAACATGTAATGGAACCAACAAGGGCCAGGGGTGGGGATGAGCCATCACTACTTGATCTAGTGTTCACAGATAATGTGTTGGATATTGAAAAAAATTGAGCATGTACCACCAATTGGAAAGAGTGACCACTGTGTGTTGTTGATGGAGTATATCATTGAAGATATTCTTCCGGAGAGTAGAGGCACTGAGGACATGAGGAGGAACTATCCGAAAGGAAATTACATCAAAATGAATGAGCTTTTTCCAGTTCTTGACTGGAGAACCTTATTTTACAACAAATCTGTACAAGAAATGTATGACATCTTTTGTGAGAAATATGGGAAGATAGTAGATTGCTGCATACCTGTCACCAAAGTAGGTGTAATTCATGCCAGAGAGAAATGGTTCGATAATGGGTGTAAAAGAGCTAAGAAGTGGAGAGACAAATGCTGGAAAAGGTATAGGAGGAGAAAAAACATAAATGCCTGGCAAACCTACAAAAGAGCAAGAAATGACTACCTAAGTAAAAGGAGAGAGGCAGAGAGAGACTATGAGAGGGACATCACCAGGAAGGCTAAAGAAAATCCCAAGCTTTTCCACAGCTTTATCAGAGGAAAACTAAAGGTAAAAGAACAGGTTTTAAGGCTAAAGAGAGCGGATGGAAGCATCACTGAGACGGATGAAGAGATCTGCAAAGAATTGAACAAGGAGTTTCAGTCAGTATTTACAGTAGAAAATACCCCAGCCCCTCAGATTGCAGTGATAGAAGCTCAAGGGCCGGTATTAGAGAACATCAACCTTACAGCCACAGAGGTATGCAAAGCGCTGATGGATTTAGATGTTCATAAAGCTACAGGTCCTGATGACATATCCCCTCATGTGCTTAAAAAATGCGCAAACTCAATATCAGTGGCACTAAGTATCATATTTAAAAAGTCACTGGAGTCGGGGGAGATTCCAAGATGCTGGAAACAAGCAAATGTGATACCTATCTTCAAAAAGGGAAGGAGGGATACGGCTCCTAACTATAGACCAGTTTCCTTGACCAGCATAGTTTGCAAACTTATGGAGAAACTACTAAGGAAACATATCTCTCTTCACTTGGAATCCTTCAACTTTTTGTCAGTGAGGCAACATGGCTTCAGAGAAGGTAGATCAACAGTAACAAACTTATTAGAATTTTATGATGAGGTAAGCCAAATCTTACAGGAAAGAGAGGGTTGGGCAGATTGCATATTCCTAGACTTCCAGAAAGCGTTTGACACCGT
>JAXCGZ010019617.1:10000-35000 GCA_037179515.1 Halocaridina rubra
TTCCTCTATGAGTCTCCTCTCTATGATGTTCTCCCATATCTTCATAGTATTACTTAACAACTTTATGCCTCTATAGTTTCCACACTCCTGAATGTCTCCCTTCCCTTTATAGATAGGGATGATTAGGCTTCCTCTCCACTCCTTTGGCATCTTTTCCTGACTAAAGGTCTTTTGCATTAAGTCTCACAAGATATATATGCCTTCCTCTCCAAGACTCTTCCATACCTCCACTGGCATCTTATCAGCTCCTGCTGCCTTTCCATTTTTCAATTTCCTTACTGCCCGCTCTACCTCTCTTCTAGTCACTATTGTTGTAACTGCTTCATTTGGAAGTCCATCTTCAAATACTGCTCTTGGTTTCTCTTCATTTAGTAATCCTTCAAAATAAGTTTCTCATCTGCTTTTAATTTCATCCTCTTCTACTTGAACTACTCCATGGTTATCCTTTATTTGTTTTACTTGGATCAAGTCCTTGGATGCAGCATCTAGGGCCTTGGCAATTCGCAATATTTTCTTCTCTCCTTCTGGTGCTTCCAGTTCTTCATAGACTTCAGTCAGTGTCTCTGCCTTTGCTTGTACTACTGCTCTCCTTGGCTCCTTCTTTGCTTGCTTGTACTCTTTCTATTCATCATGAAACATCTTCCCTTTCTCTTTTCTATCACTACTACTGCCATCGCTGCTTTGATGAGTTGGTGAGTTGCATCATTTCCCCATTGTCAAGGCCAAGTAACGCTCTTAATTCTATTACCATATTAGGAATCCAGATAGCCTCTAACTTGTCCTGGGAGAGTCATATAAGTAAAATTTTTAAATCTACATAAAAAATTGTAAGTCAGGTTCATTATCATCATTACTTTTCTTACCAGTTATGTAAAATTTATAAGGGTTTTATCCGTTCCTGCTTAAAATGCTGCTCGCACATTTGAAATGTTTATTTTTTCTTTTTCTTTTCTTCTCCTTGATAGGGTTGAATCTAAGGTAATCAGACTCATTAATGACCCTTCTCTTACTTTTACTCTGTATTCTCTTTGTCTTCACTATGAAACATCTTCCCTTTCTCTTGTCTATCACTACTACTGCCATCGCTGGTTTGATGAGTTGGTGAGTTGCATCATTTCCCCATTGTCAGGCCAAGTAACGCTCTCCAAGCGGTCTCGTCTCACAGGTATTGAGTGGAGATTTATAGCTCGTGGATTGGTCGCTGTAGAAACTACTTCTTACCATCCACCTCCAGACTCTAAAACTCCCTTCTTCCTTCTGTCTTCCTAATTTTTATAACATATCTACCTTCAAAAAGCGAATCTATCATCATCTCATGGCCTTTTTCCGCCATATCTCTAGGTCCTCAATACTTCGACTATTCTTTCAGCCTGTCCTTTTCCTGTTGTGTATCATTTCCTTATTTCTGTCTAGTCCTTAACCTTTTATTGTTTCTTCTTCTTATTGAATTCGTGGTGCCCTGGCCTTATGAGGGCAATTCTCTTGCTTGTCTCGGTGTAACACTCATAAAAAATTAATAAAATAATAGATTGAGATGTTGAAAGCGTGTTATTCCTGAATTATAAATACTCGGTTTTTATTTTTTTGAAGAAAATAAAATCATATTATTCTCTGCTACATTGATCCTTTGTTGTTGTTGTTAATTAGGCATTATTCCGTATATCTACCACAGCTTTAAGGATGCTCGTTTGTGAGTGTGTGTGAACACGGAAGTACGAAAATATGCTTGCAGACGATTATAAAATATTGCGAGTTCAAGCTATAAAATGGATATGAAGCAAATCGGATGTTGTCTCTCGTTATAATTAATTCTTATGACGCACTGGGATGCATTTCAATAATAAAAGATTAGAGATTATCTTTAGAAGTCCATGAAATTGTCTTTTCGATTATTGCGAACTCAAGAATGAATGAAATTTTAGCAATATTCAATACTTGGTGTACACAAGGTTAACTATATAATTTGAATATTTGTATATCCAGAGGAGTGAGTGTCAGCGTGCGCGAGGCGCTATTTGCAGTTTTTAACATAATGACATCATAATAAATAAAAGATTCTGAGCTCATATGAAAGAACTTGGAATTATCTTGAAATCACATGTGGGTATAAGATTCAGATCTTCAACAGGTATCTTGTAAGCTTGACGGAAAATGACATGATTCCCTATAGAGATATTTAACATTATTTGTTTTATTACAAACATTTACATTTCATTAAACGAGTTCTGATGACATTCCTGCAGTGAGTGAAGAGGACTGAACTTGAGAGATTAAAATATTGGGAGAGTGACAATTACACACACACACACACAGTAACAACAGTAACAAACTTATTAGAATTTTATGATGAGGTAAGCCAAATCTTACAGGAAAGAGAGGGCTGGGCAGATTGCATATTCCTAGACTTCCAGAAAGCGTTTGACACTGTTCCACATGGGAGACTTATTAGGAAGTTGCAATCAATGGCTAGAATAGGTGGAAATGTTTTGGAATGGATAAAAACTTACTTAGAAGGAAGGGAACAGAGGGTTAGAGTAAGACACTCAGTGTCTGAATGGAGAAGAGTTAGTAGTGGAGTTCCACAGGGTTCAGTTTTAGGGCCACTTTTGTTCCTTGTATATGTAAATGACCTACCAGAGTCTGTAAATTCATTCATGAATATGTTTGCAGATGATGCAAAGATTGTGAAGAATGTAAAAAAGGAGAACAATGGTAGAGAACTTCAGGAGGATCTAAATAATCTGCATGAGTGGTCAGAAAAGTGGCTAATGAAATTCAATACTTCAAAATGTAAGGTAATGAGAATGGGTACAAGTGCAAGAAGGCCCAAGCTTGACTACTCGGTGGCTGGAGTATAACTTCAAGAGACAGAAAATGAGAGAGATCTAGGAGTAAACATACTGGCAGATTTGTCTCCAGAAATACATATAAATGGCATAGTAAGGGCAGCATATGCATTCTTATCAAATGTAAGGGTAGCCTTCAGGCACATGGACAAGGAAATGTTCAGAAATATTTATGTAACCTATGTGAGGCCAAAACTCGAATATGCAGCCCCCTTTTGGAATCCGCACTTGAAAAAGAACATAGCTAAGCTTGAAAAAGTTCAAAGACATACCACGAAACTGGTGCCAGAAATACGCAATCTCAGTTATGATGAGAGGCTGAGGAAATTAGACTTACCATCACTCGAAGCTAGAAGAGTGAGGGGGGATATGGTGACAGTCTTTAAATTCCTTCATGGTTATGATAGAGTGGATAGGGATCGATATTTTGATATGGCTGGCTCTAGAACTAGAGGTCATAGTTTGAAGCTTCGTAAGAAAACTTCTTCGCAGGATGTAAGGAAATACTTTTTCAGTGTAAGAGTAGTTGATAATTGGAATTGGCTAAGCGAGGAGGTAGTTAATGCTATCTCAATCCATAGTTTTAAGGACAGGTATGATAAGTATCACTAAGTATAAAATGGAACCGACCATGAGACGGGAAGATACGAGCTTTGGGCTCTTTCCCGTAAACACAATTAGGTAATCACAATTAGGTAATCACACACACACACACACACACACACACACACACACACACACACGTGTGTGTGTGTGATTACCTACAATTAGGTAATCACACACACACACGCTAAGCGAAGAGGTAGTTAATGCTATCTCAATCCATAGTTTTAAGGACAGGTATGATAAGTATCACTAAGTATAAAATGGAACCGATCAGGAGACGGGAAGATACGAGCTTTGGGCTCTTTCCCGTAAACACAATTATGTAATCACAATTAGGTAATCACACACACACATATATATATATATATATATATATATATATATATATATATATATATATATATATATATATATATATATATATATATATATATATATATATATATATTATGGTTAACATGTTGGCCATGGCAAAAGCCGCCCGTTGTCATACTACAACTGAAGATATTACGGACTTAACTAGGATTGGTCTAGACAGCTCCAGGTTAAGTCTTCCTTCAGGCACGATTCTTTCCTTAGGCCTTCCTCTACAACAAATATTCTGGCATATTCGTTACACATCTCTTACTAGCCCATTACATTTGACAAGTCACAATACTCCCCATCTCTGTTTAATTTTGCTGTTTTTTTCCTCATTTTTACAATAAGTATAGAAGGTCCACAGCTTATTGCCTCCAGTACCCAGCATAGAGGGGTGCTAAGAATCTCCGAAGATCTTGTTGACTCATCTGTCATCGTGAGGACAGATGCACTTGGTGGTAACAATGGTACTGACCTTAACCTTGCACCTCCTAATAGATCTGACTCTTTCACTCTTAACTTTTCTAATATTGGTGGTCTGCACTCAAATCTTTCGTCCGTGGAACAGCACTTGGTACATCCCTGCATAACCTCCTTCTTCTCTCAGACACCCAGTTGTCTAGCCATGCTTCCCCTAACCCATTTTAACTCTCTTATATAACTTGTACTCTGGTTTGCTTCCCAAATGTGGGGTCTGTGACAAATGCAACAATAACACTCCAAATGCAAGGCTCATGACATTGAATCTCATGACTTTGATGTCCTCTGGTTGAAGATCTATCTCTCCCCTACCACTATGTTTCTTTTTTTCTGCTGCTGTTCTCCTAACTCCATTGACTTTGTGTCATGCTTTGAATATTTGTCCTCATGCCATGAGTCCTTGCTATCTTCTCACCCACATGCTAAAGTCTCTATATTGTGGACTTCAGTGTACACCACATTGAGTGACTTGATTCCTCTCACACTGATGTGAGAGGAAGTGAGGCCTATGCTCTTTATATTGCTCACAAATTGGAACTGATTATCAAACATATTACTTAAGCTTTCCCCCTCCGTCATTCTGATGGGTCTAAAGCTTGCTCTTCCACTGACAAAACCTCTCTCATTTTTCTGCCATCTCTTCTGTAAGTGATTCGAGTGCACATGTTCCTAATGCTTTAATCTCTAACCCTATCCCCTACATTATTCTTTCTTTACGCAAAGTCCATAAGGTTCTTCGCTCTCTAAAGACGAGCAAGGCTCTTTACCCGATGGTATCCCTGCAAGGTTGTATAAGGAGTTTGCAGATGAACTTGTTCCTGTGCTTCTTGTTTTTTCGCCACCTCTCAACCAGCATATATCTTTCATCTTGGAAGGATGCTCTAGTTCAGCCTGTTCCTAAGAAGGGTGACCCCTCTATTCCTTCCAGCTACCGAAGTTTTGCCCTGACGTTTGATATCGCTAAGGCATTCAAAACTTTGCTCAGTTCTCACTTCTTGAAAAGTCTTTACGAGGCCGCATAAGACATGTCTAGCGGCCTTGTCTCACGGGTACTGTGTGGAGATCTGTATCTCTTGGATTGGTCAATGGAGCGACTGCATCTTCCAATCCACCACCGGACTCTGGAACCCTTTTCCTCCTTCTGTCTTCCTTAATTCTTATAATCTATCCTCCTACAAAAAGCGGATCTATCATCATGCCTAATCTGGCCATATCTATAGGTTTTCAGTACTTTGGCTATTCATTCAACCTGTCCTTTCCCTAATGTGTCTCATTCCCTTAATTCTGCATTGTCTTAATGTTTTCTTGGTGCCTGATGAGGGCGGTTTTCTTTCCTGTCCCAGTGTCACACCCATTTTTCTTAAATTTGTGTTGACACCGGGACAAGCAAAAGACTGCCCTTATCAATAAAGATCTGGGCACGAGAAAACATTACGACGAAGGAAAAGAAAAAGATTTTGGACAAGGTGGACATGAGGCAATGATACACAGAGGAAAAAGACAGGCTGAAAAAATAGTAAAAGTACTAAGGATCTAGAGATATGGAGGATTAGACCCTGACATGACGAGATATCTGCTTTTTGAAGAAAGATAGGTCTGAATAACTTGGAAAGACAGAAGGAGAAAGAGAGTTCCAGAGTCTGGAGGTAGATGCAAAGAAGTCGCTGCACCGATCAATCCACAAGCTACAAATTTGCACACAGTACCTGTCAGACGAGGCCGCTTGGCAAGTGTTATGTGGCCTTGGCAGTGGAGGAGGGATGCAACTCACCAACTCGTCAGAGCAGCGATGGAAATAGCAGCATAGAAAAGAGAAAGGGATGATACCTTTCGGCAAAGAGAGAGAGAATCCAGATTAGAAGTAAGAGAATGGTCAGTAATGAGTCTGACTGCCTTAGATTCAACACTATCAAGGATATAAGTATAAAAAGAAGTAACCCTAATGTGTGAGAAATATATTAAGCAGGGACGGACATGACCTTTTTAAATTTTAAGTGATTGTAAAGAGGAATATTAATGACGAAAACGAAACAGAACCCCCAATTTTATGGATGCAGATATAAAAATTTGGATTAAATGATTCCTCCAAGACAAATTAGAGGCTATATGGATCCCTAATATGTTGATAGAACTAAGAGGGTAAATTACGTTAGCTTAGAAGACAATAGGGCTATCAGGAGGAGAAGAAGATTAAAGAGATCGCTTGAAATTGTGTTTTGGAGACATTAAAATTAACTAAATTTTGAGTGCCTCACTCAGGTACCCTTTGCAAATCGAAGTTGAAAGTAGAAGAAAGAGTGATACGAGACTGATTACAAGTAGCAGGTGAAGGTTGTTAAGAATCTTAACAATGAAGGAAAAATGAAGGGTATAATCGTCAGCAAAGGCGTGAAGAAGAGAGGAGATGGGGATTGTAGAAGATCATTGATGAAGAGAAGGATAGGAGTAGGTGAAAGAACAGAACCCTGTGGAACACCACTGGCAACAAGGAATGGTTTAGATGATGTACCATCAATAACCACAGATATAAATCGGTCAGAAATAAAACTGGATATCAGAGATCAGATAGAAAGGGTAAAGCCATAGGCAGGGAGTTTGGCCAACAGAGCCTTCTGCCAGAATCTGTCAAAAGCCTTAGAGATGTCAAGGGTGACGACAAAAGATTCCCAATAAGTTCTCAGAGAAGATGACCATACATGAGTAAGATAGTACAGGAGGTCACCAGTAGATCTTGCCTTGCGGAAGTCGTACTGGCGATCGAAGATAATTGAGTTAGATTCAAGAAGTTTCAAGAAGTGAGCATTGAGCAAAGTTTCGAAAACATTAGCAGTTGAAGAGGTTAGGGTAACAGGTCGGTAGTTTGAAGGAATAAAGTGATCACCCTTCTTAGGAACATGTTGAACTAGAGCATGCTTCCAAGATGAAGGATAGATACTGGTTGACAGAATGAGGTGAAAAAAATGGCAAAGCATAGAAGCCAGTTCATCTGCAAACACATTAAGACACCTTGCAGGGATACCATTGGGACCAGATGCCTTGTTAGTATTTAGCGAGCGAAGACCCTCATGAACTTTGCGGAGAAGAGTTGGAAGAAAAATGAGAGCAAATGAGAGTGGCTTTTTCAGTGGGAGAGCAAATTATAGAACCATCAGAACGAATGAGAAGTGGAAAGCTTGAATTCCATAAGTTTTTGTAGAGGAATTTAGCAAAGGACCTGAAACATTTGTCAGTGGGAGAGGAACTAAAGTCATCAACTTTTCTTCCTATAAAGGAACCCTTATACCTACGAATTTGAACAGTACAGCAATTCCTAGCTACAATAAAAGCAGAGCGAGTTAAATCAGAAGATGAGACTTGGCAAGACCAGTTTGCCTGATTCCTGGCCTGAATAGCCATGAAGTAAGCACGGTCAAACCAAGGTTTAGGGTGAGAAAAGGTTTTCATAGACGAGGGGATGTACACCTCCTTTCCTGGAGTTATGATCTCCCCAACTTGATCAGGGTTGCGGGACCTAAAGCAGTAGGCATCCCATGGGAAGTTAAAGAGGAAGTTACGCAAATCTTCATGTTGGGAACCATCAAAATTCCAAAGACAGCGCTGAGTAAGAGGGATTGGTGGAGGGGGAGCAAAAATGAAAGAGATTGAGATCACAGAGTGGTCAGATTTACCAAGAGGGAAAAAACACAGAATAAGAGTAGTTTGATGGGTTAGAATTAAGAAATAGGTCAAGAGTGTTGGCTGCATGTTCGTGTCGATCGGGAACATGAGTAGGATGTTTGATAATCTGCTCCAGATCGTGAGTAATAGGGAAAGTAAGGGCGTCACTTCCTCCCACATCAGTGTTAGAAGAGCTAAGCCACTCACCGTGGTGTACATTGAAGTCTCCAATATAGAGAGCTTCAGCATGTGGGCCTGAAGATAGCCAGGACTCATGGCAATAGGACAGAAGTTCAAAGAAAGACACAAAGTTAGTGGAGCTGGTAGAACATTAGCAGAAGCGAAAGAATATAGTCATAGTCATGGTCATAGTCATAGATATATTACCAAATATTTAGTATATATACAGGAATAAATATGTACTTTATATTCAGAGGCACTAGCCTGCTGAGCAAGAGCTCCTTGGCAGGCAGTTTAATATACATTTCACATAATTTAAAGTATGACGGCAATAGTTGACAAAAGCTCCAATGTGGCAGTCTCATACTTATCTTTTAATAAAGCAAAACAGTAGCCTGACCCTAATCTGGACATAATGATGCACCAATACTGTATTAATTATTATTCAATAGCTGCTTGATTTTGCTTAGTAAATAAATGCTGTTTGAGTTTCTTTTAATCAAACTTATGCCAGTTATTGTTTTTAAATCTTCTGGTAATGCAGTCCAACATTTTGGGCCAAAACAGTGAATAGAAAATTTGTACAAGGTTGTTCTCGGCTGTGGACATATCAAATTTATATTGTTACTTCTGGTTCCATGGTTATGTTGAATAAATCTAAATAATCTTCTGTTATGATTGTTATCATTAACATCATTATGTATAATAATAATACAGAAATATTGTATCAAGGTTAGCTCCTTGAATGAAGAGGAAGTTGAGTCATATTTTCCCCTATATTTAATAGTTCTGATCAGTTTTTTTCTGAGTTAAAAATACATCCCTTGCAATTGACGGTCAAGTGCAACCCCAGATGGACAAACAGTATATAATAAGAGGATAACACATGGAATAGTATTTGCTTTTTAAGGCCTTGTTTGTTAGGTTATGGCGAATTTTATACAAAACTCCACACATCTTGGACAGTTTTGAGCAGATAGAGTGAATATGATATTTCCAACTCAAATTTTCATCAATCATAACTCCCAAAAATTTCTTACAAGCATTTCTTTAAACTTCATACCCATTCATATTAACTTGACCAACATTGTGTACTGCAGATCTATTTTGAAATAAGATATAGTCAGTTTTGGAAACATTTAGCTTTAATTTATTGGCAGAGACCCAATTGTTAATTTTTTCTAGTTCACTATTTAAAACAGAATGCAGGTGGTCAAGGTTATTATCATGCAAGAGAAGGTTGGTGTCATCTGCATAAAGAATATGTTTGAATTTATTACTGGCATTGGAAATATAATTTATATAAACTAAAAATAACAGTGGGCCCAGTATTGATCCCTGTGGTACTCCCCTCTCAATAGTTCGCAACAAAGATGCTTTCCCATTACAATATACTGCTTGTTTTCTATTTTTTCAAGTAGCTTTTAAATAACTGTAATGGTGTTCCCCTAATACCCACACACAATTTAGTTGTTATATTACTATATCATGGTCTAATGAGTCAAATGCATTGGAAAAGTCCAGGAAAATCCCTGCAACAAAGTTTTTATTTTCCAAATTTTGATAAACGTCACTTGTAAAGTTCATTATTGCTTTTTCAGTGGTCTTATTATTACGGAAACCATATTGATTTTCAGAAAATAGGTTGAACTTTTCAAGGAATTCTTTGTCTGTGAATAATCTCTTTTTCAAGCACTTTACTTATGGACGGCAAGATTGATATAGGTCTATAGTTATTTTCATCATCTCCATTGCCTGACTTAAATATACGTATTACTTTAGCACATTTTAGTTAGTCTGGAAAACATCCTTGCTGAAAACATACAATGATTATGTGGGTAAGTGGGACATCAATGTAATGGACAGTGACTTGGAGTAGTTTTGATGGAATTTCATCATATCCCGACGCTGCATTTGGTTTTAAGGTTTTTATATATTTAGTGACTAACTCACTTGTTACAGGATACAAGTAAAATGGAAAGTATGGTTGATTATTAAGAAACTGGCGGTGTGAGATTTGTTGCACATTTTGTTGTTCCTGTGTTGGTTGTGCTATAGTTAAGAAATGATCATTAAAGATATTAGCAGTGTGATTATAATCATTTTTTAATTTGATTTCCTTTGGTTGATTAAATTGTTTTTGTCCCATTAGGCTGTTTATTGTATTCCAGGTGGATTTGCTGTTTCCTTGTTCCTTCTTAAGCCTGTCCTGAAAATATAATTTTTTTGCAGCTCGAAGCAGTGTTACTAGTTTGTTCCTGTAAGCTTTATATCTGATTCCAAAAGACAAAGGCCATTTTGAGGCAAGCCTTTCTAGTCGGTGTATTTCTTTGATACTATTTTTTAATCCTGCCGTTATATGTGGTATCTGTTATTTTTATTATTTACAGTCAGTATTCTTAGAGGAAAGCAGTCTATAAATTTATCTCTAAATGTACGGTGAAATTTAGTAAAAGCTTCACTTGCGTTATTTAGGTCTATGATATGTTGCTATTTTTCATGTGATATATCTCTAGTGAATTTAGCTATGTTATCATCAGAGTAATTAATGTCTTTTTTCTACATTTGCATAAAATTTATGATCTTCTTTTTTAAACTGGGAGTATACTGCCAAATGATCTGCTATGTCGGTGTACACTATGTAATTGCTTATGTTGTCAAGATTTGTGGTCCAGATATGATCGATTAGTGATGCACTAGTTTCAGTTACTCTCGTAGGCTTAGTAGTTAGTGGAAAGCAGCCATGTGAATACATTATGTTTATAAAATCAGTTACTCTTTGATCATTTGTTTTAAACAAATCTAAGTTCCAATCACCTAGTAAATAAATAGTTTTGTACTTTTTTCTTGCTGCAAAATCAAATACTTTCAGTAAAGCTCCAAGAAATTCAGGCATGTTCCCCTTCGGTGGTCTATATACTGATGCGAAGAAGCAATTTTCCTTACCGTTATGTACCTGTACACTAACATATTCAATGAATCTTTCCATCATACTGCACTCCTTTATAACGCATGAGCTATACTTATTTGCTACATACATACATACACCTCCACCTTTCCTGTCTCTGTTTTGAGTGTACATATTATAACCTGTTATATTATACAATGATTCAATATCGTTATCCAGCCTAGTCTCCGAAAAACCCATTACATCACATATATTATTTTCTGTTAAACATTGATCAACAAATATTTGAAGATTTTTTGCAAGACTTCTAATGTTCATGCACAAAACCGAAAATGCGTTAGCTTTATGTCAATTTGAATAAAGTTCATTTAAGTATATATAATTTGAAAAAGTGTTGGTTGCGTTTCTCATATTATTCAAAAACAAATCTACTTAATTTTCTAGATCAAATGGGTTAAATATGTTATCAAGCTCATTGATACATAAGTAACTTGGAAGTACTTTTTCGTTAATTGTTAGCCTTATAAATTCATCGTTCCTAATGGAATAGTATGGAAGGTATTTTTTTACAGCCAAGATGAAGAAATAATTTACGCAACCTTTACATTTACTGACTTACAAGTTATCATTTATTTCTCCGAAATATGCCGGGCTCTTCCGGCCATTTATTGGTTTTAGGTGAAAGCGTGTTACAGCGCCTTTGGCGGGTGATTCGGCAGACCGGGACGAGGCAGGAAGGGGTGCAGGTGACGACAATTCCCTCTCCCGCCCCCCACTTCTGCTCCTCCCACCCCTGCATCACCGATCCTGGTCATCTCCTCATCTGCGCCACCCACTGCACCAGCCACACTTGTCACAGGTGCTTTATTTACCACTTGGTGCTGAACGCTGCCTGAAGCCGATGAAGTCTGGGATGAAGCCCGGTTGCTTTCTCTGTGTTGTATCGTTCCTTTACGATGAGCTTAGTATGCCTAAAGTAGGCTAATTTCCCTTCTGATCTACTGGAGAGATAGATTTATTGCCATAGAACATGAAAGTCCGGAGATTCAAGGTCCATGAGCCTTGCAATAGGAGTGTTAGTGATGGAATGAAAACGAGAATAAAGGTCATAGTGAGAGATTTGAAATGGGTCAGTGGAAGCATGGCTAGACAGCTGGGTTTCAGATAGGAGGAGGAGCTTAGGGACGGAAGTTCCCAAGTGCTGTTCCACAGATGAAATATTAGAGTTCAGACCACGAATATTAGATTAGTGAGGAGTGAAAGAAGCAGATCTATTAGAAGGTGGAAGGCTAATGGCAGGACCATTACTACAATTAGGTGTGTCTACCCTCAAGCCAGTAGTGGAGTCAAAAAGATCACTGGAGATTGTTGGCACCCCTCTATGCCGGGTAATGGGGGCTATAAGCTGTGGACCTTCCATAAATATTGCAAATATGAGGGAAAAAAGAGGGCAAAAAGAAACAGATATGGAGAGTGTTGTGACTTGTCAAATGCAATGGAATAGCAAGAGATATGTAACGAATACGCCAGAATATTAGATGTAGATGTAGGCATAAGGAAAGAACTGTTCTGAAGGATGACTCATCCCAGAGCTGTCTGGACCTGTCCAAGTTGAATCCGTAATTCATTCAGTCGAAGTCTTTCAACGAGTGGCTCGTGCCATGGCCAAGCTACTATCTATCTGTCTATCTATCTATCTATCTATCCGTCTATATATATATATATATATATATATATATATATATATATATATATATATATATATATATATATATATGTGTGTGTGTGTGTGTGTGTGTGTGTGTGTGTATTTATGTATTTATGTATGCATGTATATATGTATATATGTATGTTTGTATGTTTGTATGGATGGATGGATGGGTGGATATATGGATGTATGATGTATGTATATGTATATATGTATGGAAACTTGTCACTGGCTTGGCTTCGAAGGTAGAGCACATAATCAGTGTGCTGAAATTCCATCAGTTCTACAACCGTAGGTATAAAAAGAACTGAGAAGCCTCTCAGATAGCTAACTTCTAGAAGAGGGAAAGAATTCACTCTAATTCCCATCTTCACTCGAAGAACGTTTTTGATATACTTCAATTTCTTGTATATATGGGTAAAAAGAGGCTTTATGTTTTCACGTATAATGATGTGTTTATTTGGCATTTTTCGATGCCTACTTTACAGGGATTTGAAATGAATGCGAAAACAAGCCACGATTGAGATTGGGAAGAGAGAATAAACTGAACAGAGGCATTTAGTAGTGTGTGTTCATTACTTTACTCTAGCAACTGCTTGAGAGGTTCTGTTTACTCAATATTCCATCGATGGTACAGTTAGTAACGGCTTCAAATTCCCTCCGAGAACCAAAGCAAAAAGTCAGTATTTTCACTTATGAAGATGAGTTTCATAACTCTCTGTCTGTAAGTGTATGTGTGATTGTGATTACCTAATTGTGTTTACGGGAAAGAGCCCAAAGCTCGTATCTTCCCGTCTCCTGATCGGTTCCATTTTATACTTAGTGATACTTATCATACCTGTCCTTAAAACTATGGATTGAGATAGCATTAACTACCTCCTCGCTTAGCCAATTCCAATTATCAACTACTCTTACACTGAAAAAGTATTTCCTTACATCCTGCGAAGAAGTTTTCTTACGAAGCTTCAAACTATGACCTCTAGTTCTAGAGCCAGCCATATCAAAATATCGATCCCTATCCACTCTATCATAACCATGAAGGAATTTAAAGACTGTCACCATATCCCCCCTCACTCTTCTAGCTTCGAGTGATGGTAAGTCTAATTTCCTCAGCCTCTCATCATAACAGAGATTGCGTATTTCTGGCACCAGTTTCGTGGCATGTCTTTGAACTTTTTCAAGCTTAGCTATGTTCTTTTTCAAGTGCGGATTCCAAAAGGGGGCTGCATATTCGAGTTTTGGCCTCACATAGGCTAGTACAGTGGTAACGCGCTGGCTTCGCATTCACGAGGTCGAAAGATCGGTCCCCGTCCAAGACCGAGAGTTTAAGCTGTTTACTGGCAGGAACTGCTGTGGGTGGACATCACAGTGGGGGGTTGGGGCTTGTCCTGGCTGACGAATACCCATTGTAAAATGGAAATAAAGTTTAAATAAAAAAAAAAAAAAAAAAAAAAAAAAAAAAAAAAAACATAAATATTTCTGAACATTTCCTTGTCCATGTGCCTGAAGGCTACCCTTACAGTTGATAAGAATGCATATGCTGCCCTTACTATGCCATTTATATGTATTTCTGGAGACAAATCTGCCAGTATGTTTACTCCTAGATCTCTCTCATTTTCTGTCTCTTGAAGTTGTACTCCAGCCACCGAGTAGTCAAGCTTGGGCCTTCTTGCACTTGTACCCATTCTCATTACCTTACATTTTGAAGTATTGAATTTCATTAGCCACTTTTCTGACCACTCATGCAGATTATTTAGATCCTCCTGAAGTTCTCTACCATGTGTGTGTGTATGTGTGTGTATGTATGTGTGTGTGTGTGTGTGTACGTGTGTTAGTCTCTCTCTCTCTCTCTCTCTCTCTCTCTCTCTCTCTCTCTCTCTCTCTCTCTCTCTCTCTCTCTCTCTCTCTCTCTCTCTCTCTCTCTCTCTCTCACGTACGGACAGATGGACGGACGCACGCACGAACGCATGCATGCAGGCACGCACGCTTGCATGCACACACTCACACACATACACACACACACACACACACACACACACAACCACACACACACACACACACATATATCTATCTATTTACCTTGGCTGTTTACCCTTTTAATTGGGGGGTAGCCGATATAAAAAAAAATAAATAAATAAGGGGATTACTTTGCTCTATGGGCAGTGACAAGGGAGCTAGTGACCGTTCAGATGGCACTGCTGGAGTGCCACAGCCCATCCTCCCAGCTTTTCCACAACCTGTGTCACTTCACAACTGCCAACTCCCCTACTGCCCCTACCACAGGGCTACCTCTGTAAGATGCAGCCCCATGGTAACAGCAGATGCTCATCAGAGCTGCATCACAATCACTCGCCGCTCATTCCTATTCCTAGCACGCTTGCTTGCTTCCCGCACATCCATCCTCCTATCATTCAGGGCTCTCCTTACTCCATCCATCCATCCAAACTTAGGCTTCCTTCTAGCATTTCTCCCATCAACTCTCACATTCATCATCTTTTTCAGCAGTCTTTCATCATCCATCCTTTCCACATGGCCAAACCATCTCAGAATATCTATGTCTACTCTGGCTGCAATTTCTCTTATCACATTCATTCTTGCTCTCACCACTTCATTCCTAACCCTATCCAACCGAGATACACCAATCATACTCCTCAGGCATTTCATCTCAAACACATTTAGATTCCATCTCGCACTTACTTTCATACCCCATAACTCTGATCCATACATCACAGTTGGCACAACCACTTTCTCATACAAAACTTTCTTTATATTCATTTACAACCCTCTATTCTTCATCACTCCTTTCAACGCACCCAACACTATGCATGCTTCATTCACTCTGGGACACATATCTGCTTCCACTCCACCATTTGCAGCTATAACCGAGCCTAAATATTTAAGCTGATCAACTTCCTCAAGTGTCTCTTAATTCAACATAACATTCAATCCAGCACCACCCTCATTTCTTGTACACCTCATAACCTTACTCTTTCCCACATTCACTCGCAACTTCCTTCTCTCAAACACCATTCCAAATTCTGACACTAACTGACACAGCTTCTCCTCTGAAGCTGTCACCAACACAGTTTCATCTGCAAACAGCAACTGATTCAGCTAAAACTCGTTATCATCCCCATCTACCATTCTTAAACCTCGACCTCGCACTCGCTCATTCACCTCTCTTACGACTCCATCAATATACAAATTAAACAGCCATGGTGACATCACACATCCCTGTCTCAGTCCCACACTCACTGGAAACCACTCACTCACTTCATTCCCTACCCTAATACCAGCTCTACTGCCCTCATACAAACTCTTCACTGCATGCAACAATTTACCATTAATTCCATATAATCTCAACACATTCCACATTGCCTCTGTATCAATTCTATCATATGCTTTCTCCAGATCCAAAAATGCAAAATACACATCCTTACACTTAGCTAAATATTTGTCACATAACTGCCTAACCATAAAAATCTGATCTATACAACCTCTACCTCTCTTAAAACCACTCTGCACTTCCACGATGACATTTTCTGTCTTATCACTAATCCAATTAACCAGTATCCTACCATACACTTTTCCCACCACACTCAACTAACTAATACCCCAAAAATTAATGTATTCATACACATCTTCCTTACCTTTGTACAGGGGCACTATACAAGCAATCACCCATTCCAATGGCGCAACGCAACTGACAACATAAAGCATATATTAAGCACTCTCACTAACCATTCCAATGCAGTCACACCCCCTTCTTTCAACATCTCCACTCTCACACCATCCATTCCAGGTGCTTTACCTGCTTCCGCTTCATATAATGCCCTTTTCACCTCCTCTCTTGTAATCTCTCTCTCATCTTCATCTCCCATTACTAGCACCTGAACACCCCCCACTGCCACTATGGCTGCCTCTCTATCTTCCTCAACATATTAGCAACCACTCAAATATTCTGCCCATCTTTTCCTTGCATCGTTCCCTCTTAACATCTGTCCATTCACATCTTTCACTGTCTCTTCCATCCTCGATCCACCCTTCCTTACTCTCTTCACTTTTTTCAAAAATTTGTTTTTATTCTCCTCATATGACCTACCAAAATCCTGTCCCCAACTAACATTTGCCAACATCTTTTCTTCCTCTACCTTTTTCTCCCTATATCTTTCATATTTCTCCCTACTGTTACACTGCAGCCATTCCTCAAAAGCCCTCTTTTTCTCCCACCTTCATTTTCACCCCTCCATTCCACCACTAGCTGCCCCTCCTCATACCACCTCCAACAAACCTCTTTCCACATACATTACTTGCATGTTCCACAAAACATTCTTTCATCAACCCCCATTCCTCCTCTAACTCCCCAACTTATCTTTCTTTCACCCTGTCATATGCCACTCTCAACCTGTCCTGATATTCTTGTCTCTTCTCTGGCTTTTTTAACTCTTCCACCTTCACCATTTCCCTTCTACATCCCCCCACGCTATTTCCCCACTCTTTTGCTACTACGACTTTTCCTTCAACCATAAAATGATCAGATATCCCAGCAGCCACACCCCTAAATGCATGCACATCTTTCACTCTACCAATCATGCTTTTTACTACCAACACATAATCCATCAATGCTTTTCTTTCCCTCTTCGATTTGCCACTCTCATCCAGGTATATTTATTTATTAACTTCTTCTTGAAAAAACTATTACCTATCACCAACTCTTGCTCCACAAACATATCTAACAGTCTCCCACCACTCTCATTCCCACCTGGTACCCCCTACATTCCTACAATACCTTCTACCTCTCCATCACACACTCTGGCATTCAAGTCCTCCTTCTCAACTACTTAGTTCCTTCTACTCAGACCATCCACACACTTAGTTAACTCATTCCAGAATTCATCCTGCTCTTCCTCACTTCTCTCACATCCTGGTCCATACGCACTAACAAAAGCCCAACATTTCCTACATATCCTAGCCCTCACCCACATCAGCCTAGATGACACTTCTTTCTATTCCAATATCTTATTTACCATCCATTAACTCAGCAATAATGCCACAACTTCTCTCGCACTCCCCCTTTCAACCCCAGACACCTTACCTGTCACATCACCAAATGCCACTTCTTCTTTTCCTACATCTTCGTCTCACACAATGCCAATACATCCATCCTACTCCTACCAAACATATACCAAATCTCACATCTTTTGCTCTCTATCATACTACAACCACGCACATTTAGACACCTCAAAACTATATATATATATATATATATATATATATATATATATATATATATATATATATATATATATATATATATATATATATATATATATATATATATATATATATATATATATATATATATATATATATATATATATATATATATATATATATATATATATATATATATATATATATATATATATATATATATATATATATATATAACCAAATGAGCACATTACATATGTGAAAACATGAATCATTTTTTTACCCCGAATGGGACTCGAACCTAGGACTTATGATTACTAAGTCAAGGCGCCACCACTTCACCACAGAAGGTCAAAAGGAATCCAACCTTACAGCTCATATCTGCTATACTTAGGAATGAACGCATTCTAACTGAATGCCACTATGTTCATATTACAGATTCCCCAACCTCACTCGTGGCTTCATTTTGGCATTTAATTCAATTCCCAATCTCATTCGGACATTACAGTAACCAAATAAGCACATTACATATGTGAAAACATGAATCATTTTTTTACCCCGACCGGGACTCGAACCTTGGACTTATGATTACTAAGTCAAGGCGCTACCACTACACCACAGAAGGTTAAAAGGAATCCAACCTTATAGCTTATATCTGCTATACCTAGGAACGAACGCACTCCAACTGAACGCCACCACGCTCACATCACAGACTCCCCAACCTGACTCGCGGCTTCATCCTAGCACCCAATTCAATTCCCAATCTCACTCGGGCACTACACTAACCAAACAAGCACACCACATATGTGAAAACATGAATCACTTTTTCACCCCGACTGGGACTCGAACCCAGGACCCATGATTACCAAGTCAAGGCGCCACCACTACACCACAGAAGGCCAAAAGGAATCCAACCCCATAGCTCACATCTGCTACACTCAGGAACGAACGCACTCCAACTGAACGCCACCATGCTCACATCACAGATTCCCCAACCCCACTCGCGGCCCCACCCCAGCACCCAACTCAATTCCCAATCTCACTCGGGCACCACAACAACCAAACAAGCACACCACATATGTGAAAATACGAATCACCCCCTCACCCCGACCGGGACTCGAACCCAGGACTCATGATCACCAAGCCAAGGCGCCACCACTACACCACAGAAGGCCAAAAGGAATCCAATCCCATAGCTCACATGTGCTACACTTAGGAATGAACGCACTCCAACTGAACGCCTCCACGCTCGGTCGGGGTGAGGGGGTGATTCGTGTTTTCACATATGTGGTGTGCTTGTTTGGTTGTTGTAGTGCCCGAGTGAGATTGGGAATTGAGTTGGGTGCTGGGGTGGGGCTGCGAGTGGGGTTGGGGAATCTGTGATGTGAGCATGGTGGCGTTCAGTTGGAGTGCGTTCGTTCCTGAGTGTAGCAGATGTGAGCTATGGGGTTGGATTCCTTTTGGTCTTCTTCTTCTTCTTCTTCTTCTTCTTCTTCTTCTTCTTCTTCTTCTTCTTCTTCTTCTTCTTCTTCTTCTTCTTCTTCTTGTGAATGCAAAAGAATTTTGATCAAAGAATGAAATTGAAATCAGTTCCTCTTCAGACAAGTGAATGAATTTCATTTTGATGATCTTTCCATATCAACTAAGAAGTGTGACAGAGAAGAGAGATAGAGAGAGAGAAAAAAAAGAGTGAAGGAATTCAAATTCATTATTAAATTTTTATATGCTCGCTATCATACATGCAGACTCTAGTAAGCATATGCATACACAGCAACGCACAATCTCACTCTTCACGGTTATAATTGAGTGCATACTTGCATAAGCGATCGTATCCTTAAATAATAAATGAATGCACACCATAAGTAAAATACGAGTGCAAAATCCCTCATACAAGTAGACGGTGAATTACGATGATAAGGCTCATTCCCCTGAAGACAAATTGGTAAACGCACCGACACATAGCCGTATATTATCCTCTCATGTTTGAAGAATGTATAATATGAACCTGTAAATTTAATAATACTCTCTCTCTCTCTCTCTCTCTCTCTCTCTCTCTCTCTCTCTCTCTCTCTCTCTCTCTCTCTCTCTCTCTCTCTCTCTCTCTCTCTCTCTCTCTCAAGAATTTAATAGATTATCTATCAAGTCTAGATCAAATACTTGCGCTTTCCTTCCCGGAAAAAATTGATGCACCATCCAGTACGCAGAGACAATGATATCAAAGCCTCTTATTTCTGGGACCCGAGATCGAATCCATCTCTTTCTGTAATCAACAAACCAAAAACCTCTTCTTTGGTCATGCCGAGGTTGTAGTAGTACTGACGATAGTGGCATTTGTCAGCTTGTAATGCCTGCCTTCTCAGCAGACTGGATGAGTATACTTGTGTGAATAAAGTGGCCAATCGGATATCCAGTTTCTTCATGAGCTTACATGCGAGAATAATCATACGTAACATATCGTTTGTCTTGTTCGGCTGCTTTTTAACTTAATCCTACTACTACTACTACTACTACTACTACTACTACTACTACTACTACTACTACTACTACTACTACTACTACTACTACTACTATCAATAATAATAATAATAATAATAATAATAATAATAATAATAATAATAATAATAATAATAATAATAATAATAATAATAATAATAATAATAATAATAAAAATAATGCTAATAATAATAATAATAATAATAATAATAATAATAATAATAATAATAATAATAATAATAATAATGATAATAATAAGAATAATGATAATAATAATAATAATAATAATAATAATAATAATAATAATAATAATAATAATAATAATAATAATAATAATAATAATAATAATAATAATAATAATAATTCTATCTATATACCTCAGCTGTTTCCCCCATTGGGGGTTAGCCGACATCAAAAAAAGAAACAATACAGGGATTACTTTGCTCTATGGGCAGTGATGAGGGGTCTAGCGACCATTCAGTTGACACTGCTGGAGTACTACAACCCATCCTCCCGGCTCTGCCACAACCTGTGTCGCTCCATAATGCTAACTCCCCTACTGCCCCTACCACAGGGCTACCTCTGTAAGATGCAGCCCCTTGGAAACAGCAGATGCCCATCAGAGCTGCGTCACAATTGCTCGCCACTCATTTCTATTCCTAGCACGCTCACTTGCTTCCCTCACATTCATCCTCCTATCAGTCAGGGCTCTCCTTACTCCATCCATCCACCCAAACCTAGGCCTCCTTCTAGCATTACTCCCAACAACTCTCACATTCATCACCTCTTTCAGCAGTCTTTCATCATCCATCTTCTCCACATGGCTAAACCATCTCAGAACATTCATATCTACTCTGGCTGCCAATTCTCTCCTCACACCTGTTCTTGCTCTCACCACTTCCTTCCTAACCCTATCCAACCGAAATACACAAATCATACTCCTCAGGCATTTCATCTCAAACACATTTAGTTTCCGTCTCTCACTTACTTTCATACCCCATAACTCTGATCCATACATTACAGTTGGCACAACCACTTTCTCATAAAAAACTCTCTTTACATTCATTTACAACCCTCTATTCTTCATCACGCCTTTCAACGCACCCAACACTTTACATCCTTCATTCACTCTGTAACACACATCTGCTTCCACTCCACCATTTGCAGCTATAACCGAGTCTAAATACTTAAACTGATCAACTTCCTCAAGTGTCTCTCCATTCATCTTAACATTCAATCCAGCACCATCCTCGTTTCTTGTACACCCCATAACCTTACTCTTTCCAACATTCACTTGCAACCTCCTTCTCTCACACACCATTCCAAATTCTGATGCTAACTGACACAGCTTCACCTATGAATCTGTCACCACCACAGTATCATCTGCAAACAGCACTTGATTCAGCTCCCACACATTATTATCCCCATCTACTATTCTCAAACCTCGACCATGCACTCGCTCATTCACCTCTCTTACAACTCCATCAATATACAAATTGAACAGCCATGGTGACATCACACATCCCTGTCTCAGTCCCACACTCACTGGAAACCACTCACTCACTTCATTCCCTACCCTAACACAAGCTCTACTGCCCTCATACAAACTCCTCACTGCATGCAACAGTCTACCATCAAATTCATATAATCTCAAAACATTCCACATTGCCTCTCTATCAGCTCTATCATACGCTTTCTCCAGATCCAAAAATGCAAAATACATATCCTTACCCTTAGCTAAATATTTCTCAAATAACTGCCTAAATATAAAAATCTGATCTATGCAACCTCTACCTCTCCTAAAACCACTCTACACTTCCGCGATCACATTTTCTGTCTTATCCCTAATCCTATTAATCAGTATCCTACCATACACTTTTCCTACCACGCTTAACAAACTTATACCACTGAAATTACTGCATTCATATACATCTCCTTTACCTTTGTAGTGGGACACTATACAAGCAATCACCCATTCCACTGGCACCATTGACAATATAAAGCATATATTAAACACTCTCACTAACCATTCCAATGAATTTACACCTCCTTCTTTCAACATCTCCGCTCTCACACCATCCATTCCAGGTGCTTTACCTGCTTTCGCTTCATCGAATGCCCTTTTCACTTCCTCTCTTGTAATCTCTCTCTCATTTTCATCTCCCATTACTGGCACTTGAACAACCCCACTGCCTTTATAGCTGCCTCTCTATCTTCCTCAACATTCAGCAACCACTCAAAATATTCTGTCCATCTTGTCCTTGCATCGTTCCCTCTAAATATCTGTCTATGCACATCTTCCACTGTCTCTCCGATTCTTGATCCCCCCCTTCCTTACTCTCTTCACTTCTTTCCAAAACTAAAATCCTGTGTCACCAAACATTTGCCAACCTCTGCTCTTCTCTACGTTCCGCTTGGTTTCCACATTTTTTTCTTTATATCTTTCATACTTCTTCCCACTGTTACACTGCAGCCATTCCTCAAAAGCCCTCTTTTTCTCTTCCACCTTCATTTTCACCCCTCCATTCCACCACTCACTGCCCCTCCTCATGCCACCTCCCATAAACCTCTTTCTACACATATCACTTGCATGTTCCATAAAACATTCTTTCATCAACCCCCATTCCTCCTCTAACTCTCCAACTTCTCATTCTTTCACCCTGTCATATGCCACTTTCAACCTGTCCTGATATTCCTGTCTTTTCTCAGGCTTTCTCAACTCTTCCACTTTCACCACTTCCCTTATACATCATCCCATTCTATTTCCCCACCCTTTTGCTACAACCACTTTTGTTTCAACCCAAAACTGATCAGACATCCCAGTAGCAACACTCCTAAATGCATGCACATCTTTGACTCTACCATTCATTCTCTTTGCTACCAACACATAATCCATCAATGCTCTTTCTTTCACTCTTCCATTTGCCACTCTCATCCATGCATACTTATTTATTAACTTCTTCTTGAAAAAACTATTACCTATCACCAACTCTTGCTCCACACACATATCTAACAGTCTCTCGCCACTCTCATTCCCAGCTGGTACCCCATACATTCCTACAACACCTTCTACCTCTCCATCAACCACTCTGGCATTCAAGTCACCCAACACAACTATATAGTTCCTTCTTCTCAGACCATCCACACACCTAGTTAACTCATTCCAGAATTCAACATGCTCTTCCTCACTTCTCTCACATCTTGGCCCATATGCACTAACAAAAGCCCAACATTCCCTTCCCATCCTATCCCTCACCCATATCAGCCTAGATGATAATAATAATAATAATAATAATAATAATAATAATAATAATAATAATAATAATAATAATAATAATAATAATATTAATAATAATAATAATATTAATAATAATAATAATAATAATAATAATAATAATAATAATAATAATAATAATAATAATAATAATAATAATAATAATAATAATAATAATAATAATAATAATAATAATAATAATAATAAAAATAAAAATAATAATAATAATAATAATAATGATAATAATAATAATAATAATAATAATAATAATAATAATAATAATAATAATAATAATAATAATAATAATAATAATAATAATAATATTAATAATAATAATAATAATAATAATAATAATAATAATAATAATAATAATAATAAAAATAATAGTAATAATAATAATAATAATAATAATAATAATAATAATAATAATAATAATAATAATAATAATAATAATAATAATAATAATAATAATAATAATAATAATAATAATAATAATAATGATTACTGAGATATTAAGTTTGCTTACATATCCATATCAAAAGACAAAATGAATAGAAAGAAACGGCAGCGACTCTTGTCGCCTTCTTACCTCTGCCTACTCAGCGAGTTTGATGAGTATTTATGGCTTTAAAAGTATGAAATATCGTCATAGGCAGAGCCACTTCTCAGTCACAGATTAGTCTCGAGCCCAAGTAGTTGTGGGCGTGCCCTGTTATGGCACTCTCAGCTTCCTTGGGCAAGGTATTTCCTTAAGTAAAATATAAAACACTATGCTTTAATGTCTGCGCAACTTATGAGACCACCTACCAACATTTTAAAATATTCCTTATCTCTACAGTATCAGAATACAGAGTCTTGTTCTTCGTGATTAAGCAAAATATTTTAATGACAGACAGACAGACAGACAGACAGACACACACACACACACACACACACACACACACACACACACACACACACAGAGAGAGAGAGAGAGAGAGAGAGAGAGAGAGAGAGAGAGAGAGAGAGAGAGAGAGAGAGAGAGAGAGAGAGAGAGAGAGAGAGAGAGCAGTTACGTCTTTTTAGATGTGTTAGTTTCCTGGCGTTTTTTATAAACACACGCCGAATTTACATGAATTTTTTTTTTTTAATATAGATAAAGGTGTTATTGTTGGGGCGTTAGTGAGGTCTTGATTATTGACGGTTTTGGTTATTCTAGTTGGGATGGTTATTATGTTGCCTCTTATTAAGGAAAAAGGCTAACTTAAGCTTTTGGGGAGGATGACTTTGATTAT
>JAXCGZ010019618.1:5000-12500 GCA_037179515.1 Halocaridina rubra
GCTACTTCCATCCCAGCAGCATTTTCCCTATGTTTTATTGGGTCGCTGTTTGCACTACCCTGTTGGAGCTTGTGTTGGCATAGCTTAATTTTACGGCCGCATGCTCTTCCTGGCACCGACGCTTACCGTGATCTGGGCTTGGAACCGACACTAAGTTGAGATTGATTTGTTCCCCCAGTGGATTCTTGAATGTGCCACCCACCAGAGGTTGGGTCTTACCTTGTAAAGATGCAGTTGAGAATATAAATATTAAGTCTCAAAAAAAAAATAATATACAATTACGTATGGTGCAATGAATATAAACTTATATATATATATATATATATATATATATATATATATATATATATATATATATATATATATATATATATATATATATATATATATATATATATATATATATATATTATATATATATATATATATATATATATATATATATATATATATATATATATATATATATATATATATATATATATATATATATATATATATATATATATATATATATATATATATATATATATATATATATATATATATATATATATATATATATATATATATATATATATATATATATATATATATATATATATATATGTGTGTGTGTGTGTGTGTATATATGTATATATGTGTATATGTATGTGTATATATATGTATATATATATATATATATATATATATATATATATATATATATATATATATATATATATATATATATATATATATATATATATATATATATATATATATATATATATATATATATTTATATATATATATGTATATATCCTGTGCCCTGTGGGGCGGGCACAATATCAAAGAATAGCCTCACCGTATTCCCTGCGTGTCGTAAAAGGCGACTAAAAGTGGACGGGGCGGGGGGACTAGGAATCCCCCCCTTGTACCAACCTCCTGTGAGACGTCAAAGAAGAAGGGGAGTAGAGGGGAGAATAACTTCTCCCCAAACTGTTTTCCTTTTTTGATGTCGGTTACCCCCCAACTAAAGGGGGAAACAGCCAAGGTATATATATATATATATATATATATATATATATATATATATATATATATATATATATATATATATATATATATATATATATATATATATATATATATATATATATATATATATATATATATATATATATGCCTATTTATATTATATTATGATAGCATGTATTTTAATATATATATATATATATATATATATATATATATATATATATATATATATATATATATATATATATATATATATATATATATATATATATATATATATATATATATATATATATATATATATATATATATATATATATATATATATATATATATATATATATATATATATATATATATATATATATATATATATATATATATATATATATATATATATATATATATATATATATATATATATATATATATATATATATATATATATATATATATATATATTTATATATATATATATATATATATATATATATATATATATATATATATATATATATATATATATATATATATATATATATATATATATATATATATATATAATCAAATAAACATATTAACTTAAGTGAAAAATGAATCATGTTTTGCCCCATGCCAAGACTTCAACCTAAGACACATAATTAGTGTGCAAAGGCACTACCAACTACATCATTGAAGGTCTAAAAGTAGAAGCAAACCTCACAGTTTACTGCTGTGCTAGGGCATGAATGCATTCTTTATGAATGTTTTTTGTTCATAACACAGCTTCTACCCAATCTCAATCGTGGCTTCATTTTCGCATTTAATAAATTTCAACCTCACGAGAGAGGTTGGGTAGAAGATTTAATATGAAAAAAGAAAAAGCATTCAGAAAGATTAAGTTCATTCTCTGGCACAGCAGCCAATTGTTAAATTTGCGTCTACTTTTAGACCATCAGTGTTGTAGTTGGTAGAAATAATTATGGTTCTTTTGTTCCACTCTTTGCAAGGGGCAAAATATAATTCATGTTTTCACATATGTTAATTTGCTTCTTTGATTATTATTGATGCCTATGTAACATAGGATTCAAACTAGATGTGAGAACGAATGCACGAGTGAGGTACTTAGGAGATGTAATATGAACAATAAGTTTGGAGAGAGAATGAGTTCGCTCCCTAGCACAGCAGTTAGAATGAGGTTTGCTTTTACTTTTAGATCTTCAGTGGTGTACTTGGTAGTGCCTTACCACACTAATTATGTCTCTTATGTTCGAGTACCGTCCAAGGGCAAAATAATATATATATATATATATATATATATATATATATATATATATATATATATATATATATATATATATATATTTTTTTTTTTTTTTTTTTTTTTTCTATGAGAGTGACACCAGGACAGGCAGACACTGCCCTCATCAACATAAGCCCTGTCACGAGAAAATACCAAGACGAAGGAAAAGAAAAAGGTTAAGGGCAAGGCAGAGATGAGGTACTGTTGCACAAAGGAAAACGACAGACAGAAAAAAACAGTCAAAGTAAAGAGGACCCAGAGATATGGAGGACTAGGCTCTGAGATGACGATAGATATGCTTTTTGAAGGATGAAAGGTCATAAGAATTAGGAAAGACAGAAGGAGGAAGAGAGTTCCAGAGTCTGGAGGTAGGTGGGAAGAAGCAATCGCTGCACCAACCAATCCGCAAGCTACAAATCTCCACACAGTACCTGTGAGATGAGGCCGCTTGGCGAGTGTTACGCAGCCTCGAGTTATATATATCTCATTAGGCACAGTTTATGACTTAAAGATGAGTAATTCATAAATAGTTCGCTTTCCTCTGGATACTCATAGTTCACTTTGCTATGGACACTCATAGTTCACTTTTCTATAGATACTCACATTTCACTCTTTTATGGATACTTGTAGTTCACGTTTCTACAGATACTCATAGTTTACTTTTCTATGGATATTCATAGTTCACTTTTCTAGATACTTATAGTGTATATATATATATATATATATATATATATATATATATATATATATATATATATATATATATATATATATGAATGAAAAGAGAAGGTTATATGAAAGATTGATTTTATCTTCAACACTGTATGGAGAGAAGACTTGGAAAGTGCACGAAGCTGGAATACAATTTGAGTGTAGTCGAAATAAGGAGATAGGGTGTTTGATATATACATGAATCATTTTCTTCTTAGAAAGGGAGTGGTTGAGTCAAAGCAAAATACTCTTATGCCACATGCCACATTATTAAAATGACAATTACAGAAATGCATAGCAATCAAACTAAAGAGATAAATAAAAAAAAGGGGAACTATATTTAGTTGAGGTGGAACATATTACGCGAGGGATTAACAATAATTCGTTGTATGTAAAATGTGAATTTTGAGAGAGAGAGAGAGAGAGAGAGAGAGAGAGAGAGAGAGAGAGAGAGAGAGAGAGAGAGAGAGATTATTTTTATTTTATTAATTTATTGCGCCAAGGCGTCAGACATTACATGAGTTCATACAAATAATGCTTCAAATGGATATAAAATCAAGAATTGAACATGGTTTACAGGGAGGTGTACATATTGATAAAACATTGCTGCGAGAGAGAGAGAGAGAGAGAGAGAGAGAGAGAGAGAGAGAGAGAGAGAGAGAGAGAGAGAGAGAGAGAGAGAGAGAGAGAGAGAGAAACTGCAGACCAAAAAGAAGAGGAGAAATGCTTCTGTAGAATTGAGAACTTGTACCTTAGATAAGAACAGATAATAAAGGGAGACATATAGTAGCATGGTGCTATCCTTATCAAGCTGTGTCCTTGTCAAACAAATTTATGCCCTTTCGTATGCAAGTTCGCCATTTATTTAATTTATTCTTTATTTTATTATTCATATTACTCTTTATTACATTTTAGCTAACTACTTCAAAGCCTCAGAAAATAATTCTGACGACGAGTTTTAAGATAGAAATATTAACTTTCTGTTATTGATTTATAATTAGTTTTTCAACTCTTCAAGCCTTCTGGGACACATTAGGTAGCAAGGATGGAAATATAGAACTCAGGCATTTAAAAGAAAATAAAGCTTTCTATTTAACACTAATCAACTAATGAAAATGACAGGGTATTGTTAGCAAGATCTACTCTGAAAAAAAAAAGGAACTCCTAAAAGAGGAAGGCAAAGATGCATTGCAGATTTCCTACACTTTCCTCTCCATCTTCGTCACTTAGGTGCCAGCTTGTTTCCTACCAAGTATGCTGCATTTCCTCATATATAATGGTGGTTTTTAATGGCTTGAGATTCATGGACAAGATTGGTGGCTACTGTGTAACTTTTTTTCGATAAATATCACTCGAAAATTAGGCTGTCATGACTACTATCCATACCCTTTTATATATTTAAAGATCAATACAAGTCTTACCATTAAAATTCGCATGACATTTTGGAAAATATGTCTTGGGGACAAGAGGGAAAATACAGAGAGTGACGCTTCTGGTATGGCTCAAAAGCTGTTGGATAAACTCACTCGATGTCTTATTGAAGTAATAATTTGTTTTTACCCCAGCAGCTCATAAGTTCAACTCCTCAAGATGATTTACATAACATTTCAGAACATGAGATAAGGAGAGGAGCTCCGCTTTTTGTGTGTTCGACTCTGTCAACTCACCATTCTCAATGACTACACCATGAGCTATACGGTTAATTTTGGAATGGGATCTTCATGTATTTGGCCTTGATAAGAATGCATTTCTAGCTCAGCTTCTCTCATGAAAAAAGCACAACATACCATGTTATTATATGGAACGGAACGAAATTATTAATTACCTGGCAACTAATCTCATGCATCATGGTTGCATATATATATATATATATATATATATATATATATATATATATATATATATATATATATATATATATATATATATATATATATATATATATATATATATATATATATATATATGAATATATATATATATATATATATATATATATATATATATATATATATATATATATATATATATATATATATATATATATATATATATATATATATAGATAGATAGATAGATAGATAATATATATATATATATATATATATATATATATATATATATATATATATATATATATATATATATATATATATATATATATATATATATATATATATATATATATATATATATATATATATATATATATATATATATATATATATATATATATATATATATTGCCTACAGGTACACTGACTATTCTTGGATATTCATTAGACATCTTTTATAATCCCTTCACATCTGACAGGTCATTACACTCTCCATCTGTTTCTCTTTACTCTATGTATTATTTGTGCCCAGGCCTGATAAAGGCTGTTTTATTTTATTATTTTTTGGCCCGTCCTGGTGTCACAAAAAAAAGTATATATATATATATATATATATATATATATATATATATATATATATATATATATATATATATATATATATATATATGATTAAATAGGGGGGTTGAGAATACTTCCTCCGTGTTGCCCTGCGTGTCATAAAAGTCGCCTAAATGAGGCGGGACAGGGAGACGGAATTGTCTCTGTATTTTTCATCCTACGAGTAGCCAAGAGATGCGGGGGGTATTCTGGCAGGAGAGATCCAGCCAGTAATTGAGACTCTGAATGTGCATGGTTGTGGTGTAAATGAAAGTAAGAGAGGTGATAGGGAATATGCTTGTAGAGATAAAGATAGATGTACTTGCAATGAGTGAAGCTAGGATAAAAGGGAATAGTCAGATGACATTTGGGAGTGTTTTAGGTAGGGTGTCTTGAGTTGAGAGAGGGAGAGGAATAGAGGGTGTGGCTGTGTTATTAAATGAAGAGATGAATAAGTGTGTTGTGGAATGGAAGGGAGTATCTTCTCAAATAATGGTGGCTAAAATGAGGCTTGGGCATTTGTGAGCGCATATTGCCCTGGCAGTGAAAGAAGTCAGGAAAAAGGAGAAGAATCTTGAATGAAATTGAATAAGTGTGTGGAAGACATGGGAATGAATGTGAATAAGGTGTTGATGGGAGATTTGAATGCTAGAGTAGGGAATGAGCCAGCGGATGGTGTAACTGGGAAGTAATGAGTACCTAATAGGGATAAGAGTGGAGAGAAATAGATAGAAAATGTCTATTGAGAGTGAGACCTTGATTGCTAATAATCTATTTTAAAAGAAAAACGTGCACAAGTGCACATGGGTCAGAGTTGATAATGGTAGAGTAGTTGACAGAGCATTAATGGAATATGTTGTGGTGAACAGGAGGTTGATTGGAAGAGTATTGGATGTGAATGTACTGAATGGAGCTAATGGTGGAATATCTGATCATTATTTAGTGAAAAGTAGAGTCAGAGTGGGCAAAAAGTGGAGAAAGAGGAGAAGCAAGAGGGGGAAGAGATTTACTAAAAGCGAATGAATTGTATAAGAAAGAGAAAGACTGTAAGGTGAGAGAGAAATGGTCTGAATATTATAAGAACCTGCTAAATAAGATGATAGAGAGGCAGAGATTGTGGCTGTGGGAAATGAATGGAGAATGCCAATGTTAAGTGATGAGAATGATGGAAATATAACAAAAGAGAAGGTACATTTGGCATTGAAAGCAATGGCAGCAGGTAGAGCACCAGGGATAGATGGGTGTCATGTTGAATGCTTATCAAAAGGTGGGGAGGCATTAGTAGACTTGATAGTTTGGTTGTTGAATGTATGTGTCAGGAAAGGGAGGGTCCCTGTTAATTGGAGGAGTGCATGTGTAGTTCCACTTTACAAAGGGAAAGGAGACAAGTATGAGTGTAGTAGTTCTAGAGAAATTAGTTTGTTGAGGTGTAGTTAGTAAGGCTTATGGAAGAGTGTTAATCGAGAGAATTAGGAAGGTACTGAGAGATTGATTGTTGAAGAACGGTGTGGGTTCAGGAGAGGAAGAAGATGTGAGGATCAGGTGTTTGCAGTAAAACAGGTGTGTGAGAAGTTCTTGCAAAAAAAGGTAGGAACACTATTTGGACTTTTTTGGACTTAGAGAAAGCACATGACAAGGTAGATAGAGAGGGGTTGTGGAGTGTATTGCGACTGTATGGAATAAGTGGAAGTTTGTTGAATGTGGTGAAGAGTTTTTACACGAATAATAGAGCATATGTAAGAGTTGGGAATGGTATGAGTGATTGGTTTGACGTGAATGTGAAGTTATGTCAAGGTTGTGTAATGTTGCTATGGTTGTTTAATGTGTATATGGATGAAAAAGTAAGGTAAGTAAATGAAAAAGTATTAGACAGAGGTATGGAACTAGTGGGTGAGGATGGAATGTTGTGGAAATTGAATCAGTTGCTATTTGCTGATGATACTGTAATGGTGGCTGATACTGAGAATGAATTGAATTATTTGGTGGCTGGGTTTGTTAGTGTGTGAAAGAAGGAAGCTACAGGTGAATATTGGTAAAAGTAAAGTCATGAGA
>JAXCGZ010019618.1:20000-27500 GCA_037179515.1 Halocaridina rubra
TGCAATTATGGATTCTAGAATCTTACCCACTGTTGACGTTAAACTTACCGGCCTATAATTATTCTTTTTAACACGTTCTCCTTTTTTAAATATTGGTACCACATCTGCCAATTTCCACTCCATGGGTACCGATCCTAATTTTATTGAATTATTAAATAATGCAGTTAGAGGACAACTAAGCTCTTCCTTGCAGTCCTTTAATATTCTAGCATATATTCCATCAGGTCCCGGAGATTTATGAGCCTTTAATTTATCTATTTCTTTTATTACCTCCTCTCTCGTAATATTTATTGAACTAAGTATATTATCGGGACTGTCTCTGTAAATGGATTCTACTTCCGGAATATTTTCCAAGTTTTCATTTGTAAATACAGATAAGAAATAATCATTTAAACATGTACACATCACTTTATCGTCATCTGTGATATGGCCATTGGCTACTTCAATTGGTCCGACTTTTTCCTTAAATTTTGTTTGATAATGTTGATAAAACCCTTTAGGATTTTCTTTAGCTTCTCCTGCTATTCGAACTTCGTATTTTCTTTTCGACTCTTTAACTATCTTTTTAACTTCCCTGTTTAACTGTATATATTGCTGCCTCACCTGCTCTTCACCTCTTTTTAGTTTCCTGTATATTCCTCTTTTAATACCTATAAGATTCTTTATTCTATTGTTCATCCATTTAGGGTAATTTTTTCTTGATCTGCAATGTTTCATGGGAATATAGTCTCTCTGACTATTCTTAAGAGTCATGACAAAATTGTTATATTCCTCATCCAAATTTATATTAACTGACGGGCTGCTGTTCTTTCCTGTGAGAGAATTTAATGTATTGATCTTATCTTGTGATAATCCTTGGCATGTGGTACCCAAATTTCGGGGTAATCCGCTACCTGCGACCTGACCTGCTGGATTAACTACCCACATCTGTACCCCAGAAATCCCTTCCCATACCTCATTAGATAATTTAGTTTTTAAGCCCTCAAAATCTCCTGCTCTAAAGTTTGGAACAATATTCTTATTTTCCTTTATAGTTTCCTTGAAAATTATGTTAAATCTAATGGAATCATGGTCACTGTTGCCCAATGGTTCACCAATTTCTAAATTTGTAACCATATTCTCTCTATTACTAAGAACTAAATCTAGTGTATTCACCCCCCGTGTTGCTTCATGTACATGCTGAGAAAGGAAATTGTCTTCTACTACTTCCAAAAACTCCTTAGAGCTACTATCACCTGTTATGGTTTCCCAGTTAATATGTCTAAAATTAAAATCGCCTACAAAGCAAACTCTATTTGACCTGCTCACTTTAGAAATTTCATCGTATATAACTTGCGACTCTATGTTATCTAGATCAGGTGGTCTGTAGACTACTCCTACAACTAGACTTTCTATATTATTTTTAATTTCAACCCATAAGGTTTCTGAATTTAGATTTGTCTTAATTCCAGACTTAATGCAGCTTCTGAGGCTATCTTTAATATACATAATTACCCCTCCCCCTCTTTTATCTGCACTACGATCAGCATTATAAAGTTTATATCCTGTAATTATGTACTCAGCTTTAAGGTGTTTGCTTTCTAATTTAATCCAACTTTCACTAATGCATATTATATCCGGTCTCTCACTGCATACTATGGCTCTCAGTTCTTCTATCTTGTTACCTAAACTACGGCTATTTGTATAATATACTTTTAAACTTTCTCTAGCTTCACCCTTCTTGTGGCTATTCTTTTTTGTTAATATTTGTTCTATGTAACAAATGGTTCTTATCCTTAGACTCCCAGTTATTTGACCCACTATTTACTGAACCCTTACTGACTAATTTCTCTGCACAAGTATTAATCATTTCATTATTTGTGTCTAACAAAACCCCCCTACCTCTCTGTCTATCATACCAGCCAATACCGAGACACCTGAATTAGAAAGATGCACTCCATCCCTTGCATACATATGCTTACGACTAGTGAAGTGATCCCACCCGTCTATAAAACCTATATTATTCTCCCGACAGAAGACTTTCATCCTAGCATTTACTCCTATAGCTCGAGACCACCACTCTGAACTTTGGCTAAGCCTAGGGAGAATACCACACATCACAGGAACTGCACCCCTTTTCCTAATCTTATCCAGGGCTTGTCTATACAACCTAATCAGCTCTTCACTTCTACCATCCTGCACGTCATTTCCCCCAGCTATCAAACAAACAACATCTTTTTTCTCAATCCAGCTATTTATTGACTCACCCACCTTCTTCATACCTGCTCCAGGGAAAAAATATTTTCCTCTAACTCTATGCCTGAGTTTCCTGTCTACATATCTGCATAGTGAATCCCCTACAATTACCAAAGAACGAGACTTATCCGGAGGATGGGTTACTCCGACCTTGGGAGACTTACCTAGGCTCTTGACCTGAGAGCTTTTCCCACTTCCATTTTTACGATCGCTAGTACACCTATCTGACTCTATGGTTCCTGAAGAATTGCTGCCGCCACTGTCACATTCATCTCTAAGTGACCTAAATGAATTAGCAACCTGTAGTCTAAAAGTATCATTTTTCTTAAGAACCATTTTCGTTGAACCCTTATTCACAACTTTTTAGGAGAGGTAGAGGTTGTATAGATCAGTTTTTATAGTTAGGCAGTTATGTGAGAAATATTTAGCAAAGGATAAGGATGTGTAATTTGCATTTTTGGATCTGGAGAAAGCAAATGATAGAGTTGATAGAGAGGCTATGTGGAATGTTTTGAGATTATATGGAATCAATGGTAAATTGTTGCATTCAGTGAAGAGTTTGTATGAGGGTAGTAGAGCTTGTGTTAGGGTAGGGAATGAAGTGAGTGAGTGGTTTCCAGTGAGTGTGGGACTAAGACAGGGATGTGTGATGTCACCATGGCTCTTCAATTTGTATATTGATGGAGTTGTAAGAGAGGTGAATGAGCGAGTGCGTGGTCGAGGTTTGAGAATGGTAGATGGGGATGATAACGAGTGGGAGCTGAATCAGTTGCTGTTTGCAGATGATACTGTGGTGGTGGCAGATTCAGAGGAAAAGCTGTGTCAGATAGTGTCAGAATTTGGAATGGTGTGTGAGAGAAGGAAGCTGCCAGTGAATGTGGGAAAGAGTAACGTTATGAGGTGTACAAGAAATGAGGATGGCGCTGGATTGAATGTTATGTTGAATGGAGAGACACTTGAGGAGGTTAATCAGTTTAAGTATTTAGGCTCGGTTATAGCTGCAAATGGTGGAGTGGAAGCAGATGTGTGTCACAGAGTGAATGAAGGATGTAAAGTGTTGGGTGCATTGAAAGGAGTGATGAAGAATAGAGGGTTGGAAATGAATTTTAAGAAAGTTTTGTATGAGAAAGTGGTTGTGCCAACTGTGATGTATGGATCAGAGTTATGGGGTATGAAAGTAAGTGAGAGACGGAAACTAAATGTGTTTGACATGAAATTCCTGAATAGTATGATTGGTGTATCTCAATTGGATAGGGTTAGGAATGAAGTGGTGAGAGCAAGAACGGGTGTGAGGAGAGAAATTGCAGCCAGAGTAGATATGAATGTTCTGAGATGGTTTGGCCATGTGGAAAGGATGGATGATGAAAGGCTGCTGAAAAAGGTGATGAATACGAGCGTTGATGGGAGAAATGCTAGAGGGAGGCCTAGGTTTGGATGGATGGATGGAGTAAGGAGACCCCTGAATGATAGGAGGATGGATGTGAGGGAAGCAAGCGAGCGTGCTAGGAATAGGAATGAGTGGCGAGCGATTGTGACGCGGCTCTGATGGGCATCTGCTGTTACCACGGGGCTGCATCTTACAGAGATAGCCCTGTGGTAGGGGCAGTAGGAGGAGCTGGCAGTTGTGAAGCGACACAGGTTGTGGAAGAGCCGGGAGGATGGGCTGTTGCACTCCAGCAGTGCCATCTGAATGGACGCTAGCTCCCTCGTCATTGCCCATACAGCAAAGTAATCCCCCTATTTGTTTTTCTTTCTTGATGTCGGCTACCCCCCAATTAAAGGGGGAAACAACCAAGGTATATGTATGTATGTTATTATTATTATTATTATTATTATTATCATTTTTATTATTATTATTATTATTATTATTATTATTATTATTATTATTATTATTATTATTATTATTATTATTATTATTATTATCATTTTTATCATTATTATTATTATTATTATTATTATTATTATTATTATTATTATTATTATTATTATTATTATTATTATTATTATTATTATTTTTATTATTATTATCATTATTATTATTATTATTATTATTATTATTATTATTATTATTATTATTATTATTATTAATATTATGATTATTATTATTATTGTTGTTATTATTTTTATTATTATTATTATTATTATTATTACTATTATTATTATTATTATTATTATTATTATTATTATTATTATTATTATTATTATTATTATTATTGTTATTATTATTATTATTATCATCATTATTATTAATATTATTATTTTTATTATTATTATAATAATAATAATAATAATAACAATAACAATAATAATAATAATAATAATAATAATAATAATAATAATAATAATAATAATAATAATAATAATTATTATTATTATTATTATTATTATTATTATTATTATTATTATTATTATTATTATTATTATTATTATTATTATTATTATCATTATTATTATTATTATTATTATTATTATTATTATTATTATTATTATTATTATTATTATTATTATTATTATTATTATTTTGAAAATGACAATATTAAAGCTACTCTTAGTTAAGTGATAATAGAGTAATAATAATAATAATAATAGTAATAATAATAATAATAATAATAACAATAATAATAATAATAATAATAATAATAATAATAATAATAATAATAATAATAATAATAATAGTAAAAATAATAATAATGCATACATACATACATATACCTTGGCTGTTTCCCCCTTTAATTGGGGGGTAGCCGACATCAAGAAAGGAAAACAAATAGGGGGATTACTTTGCTCTATGGGCAATGACGAGGGAGCTAGCGACCGTTAAGATGGCACTGCTGGAGTGCCACAGCCCATCCTCCCGGCTCTTCCACAACCTGTGTCGTTTCACAACAGCCAGCTTCTCCTACTGCCCCTACCACAGGGCTATTTCTGTAAGATGCAGCCCCGTGGTAACAGCAGATGCCCATCAGAGCCACGTCAAAATCGCTCGCCACTCATTCCTATTCCTAGCACGCTCGCTTGCTTCCCTCACATCCATCCTCCTATCATTCAGGGCTCTCCTTACTCCATCCATCCATCCAAACCTAGGCCTCCCTCTAGCATCTCTCCCATCAACTCTCGCATTCATCACCTTTTTCAGCAGCCTTTCATCATCCATCCTTTCCACATGGCCAAACCATCTCAGAACATTCATATCTACTCTGGCTGCAATTTCTCTCCTCACACCCGTTCTTGCTCTCACCACTTCATTCCTAACCCTATCCAATCGAGATACACCAATCATATTCCTCAGGCAGTTCATCTCAAACACATTTAGTTTCCGTCTCTCATTTACTTTCATACCCCATAACTCTGATCCATACATCACAGTTGGCACAACCACTTTCTCATACAAAACTTTCTTAACATTCATTTCCAACCCTCTATTCTTCATCACTCCTTTCAATGCACCCAACACTTTACATCCTTCATTCACTCTGTGACACACATCTGCTTCCACTCCACCATTTGCAGCTATAACCGAGCCTAAATACTTAAGCTGATTAACCTCCTCAAGTGTCTCTCCATTCAACATAAAATTCAATCCAGCGCCATCCTCATTTCTTGTACACCTCATAACCTTACTCTTTCCCACATTCACTGGCAGCTTCCTTCTCTCACACACCATTCCAAATTCTGACACTAACTGACACAGCTTTTCCTCTGAATCTGCCACCACCACAGTATCATCTGCAAACAGCAACTGATTCAGCTTCCACTCGTTATCATCCCCATCTACCATTCTCAAACCTCGACCACACACTCGCTCATTCACCTCTCTTACAACTCCATCAATATACAAATTGAAGAGCCATGGTGACATCACACATCCCTGTCTCAGTCCCACACTCACTGGAAACCACTCACTCACTTCATTCCCTACCCAAACACAAGCTCTACTACCCTCATACAAACTCTTCACTGCATGCAACAATTTACCATTGATTCCATAAAATCTCAAAACATTCCACATAGCCTCTCTATCAACTCTATCATATGCTTTCTCCAGATCCAAAAATGCAAAATACACATCCTTACCCATTGCTAAATATTTCTCACATGACTGCCTAACTATAAAAATCTGATCTATGCAACCTCTACCTCTCCTAAAACCACTCTGCACTTCCGCGATCACATATTCTGTCTTATCCCTAATCCTATTAACCATAAAAAAGAAAAACAGAATAAATAAGTAGAGTAGAATAGAATAGGTTAGACATGCTGAAAATACAATTCAAAAATGGAGCTGCCTCGTGTGTGCCAGTAGGCATGTTGCAGTGTCCTCTATTCTTATGTTCTTATGTTCTTAAAACCACTCTGCACTTCCGCGATCACATATTCTGTCTTATCCCTAATCCTATTAACCAGTATCCTACCATACACTTTTCCTACCACACTCAACAAACTTATACCCCTAAAATTACTGCAATCATACATATCTCCCTTACCTTTGCATAGGGGCACTATACAGGCAATCACCCAATCCACTGGCACCAATGACAACATAAAGCATATATTAAACACTCTCACTAACCATTCCAATGCAGTCACACCCCCTTCTTTCAACATCTCCGCTCTCACACCATCCATTCCAGGTGCTTTACCTGCTTTCGCTTCATACAATGCCCTTTTCACCTCCTCTCTTGTAATCTCTCTCTCATTTTCATCTCCCATTTCTGGCCCTTGAACCCCTCCCACTGCCACTATAGCTGCCTCTCTATCTTCCTCAACATTCAGCAAGCACTCAAAATATTCTGCCCATCTTTTCCTTGCATCGTTCCCTCTTAACATCTGTCCATTCACATCTTTCACTGTCTCTTCCATCCTCGATCCACCCTTCCTTGCTCTCTTCACTTCTTTCCAAAACTTATTTTTATTCTCCTCATATGACCTACTAAAATCCTGTCCCCACCTAACATTTGCCAACCTCTTCTCTTCCTCTACCTTCCGCTTGGTTTCCACATTTTTCTCCCTATATCTTTCATACTTCTCCCTACTTTTACACTGCAGCCATTCCTCAAAAGCCCTCTTTTTCTCTTCCACCTTAATTTTCACCCCTTCATTCCACCACTCACTGCCCCTCCTCATGCCACCTCCACAAACCTCCTTCCACACACATCACTTGCCTGTCCCACAAAACATTCTTTCATCAACCCCCATTCCTCCCCTAACTCCCCTAATAATAATAATAATAATAATAATAATAATAATAATAATAATAATAATAAT